>JADLIF010001579.1:0-41373 GCA_016648015.1 Steinernema khuongi | reverse complement strand
ACCTTAAGAATCTCCAGCACCTTCAGGAATCGCGTTTTGTTCGGAATTCCAGGAACGGCAGTAACGCGCGCTCCTAACGTCCCCAAGAAGTTCTGGTAGCTCAAGGAGTTCTTGTCAGAGGGGAACTTATATTCTATCTAAAGAGACCACAGCTACTACAAATCCTGAACAAGGATAACAAACCCATCTGCCAGGAAGCTGTCGGTTGGTCTGGTACTCCCTCAAGTCACTCTCCAGTAGCTGCTGAAGATCTCCCATGAGAGCATGGACGCTTCGGACGAATTGGGAGTCCAGTTGAGGGACGGCTCTCTCGATGATGTCCAAGGGAGGGACGACGTACTTGTTCAAGTTGTCTTTGGAACGACGGACGGTCGAGACGGCCTCGGCTGACAGATTCACACAGATTTTGAGCATGTGGTTGATGCAACTATCTACGTTACTGCCACCGGAACCCACACCCACGGACGCAGTCAAACCGATGATATGTGGAGGCGGGGCGCTCGAGGCCTGGACTATGTCCATCAGCACTGGAAATTAGTCGTAGAACTGGGAAGAATAGAACTGAAAGATACTTACATTTGTAGGGATGTTCTCTGTCACAATGGTGACACTCGTCGAAAACGATCATGCTGAAGTCGGCGACGTTGAGACGATCATTCTTTTTTGGACTCTTTAGCATGTTTCTTAAAAAGAAAGTTAATGGAGATCACACTGCGCAGTCTTACAGGAGAAGCTGAGGAGTGAACACGACGATGTCAGCAGCCAGAGCGCTGTAGGCACGACATTCCGCCACTTCTGTTCCACAGAAGCCGTTGATCACGTAGTTCACGCGGAAGTAGACGTACAGTGCGATACACTGTTGCTCTACGAGGGGAATCGTTGGAACCACCATGGCAACCTAAACGGTCGCTTATAATCAACTTTTTATCACAAATTAAACTTACTCTCGCAGGTTGGTTCTGACTCCTCATCTTGTTCAGGTGATCCAGGATGATGTAGGAAGCGACCACCGTCTTACCTGCACCAGTAGGAGCACAGATGATCGTGTTCTTGCCAGTGATGGCGGTCTCCACGAGCTCTTCTTGGTACGGGCGAAGAGAGATCTCCTGGGGTGGAGGAATATCCCTCGTTCTGAAGACCGGCACGTAGCTGGCAAAGTCGCTCTGAGGGCGCAGCTTCACGTTCTCTTCTTCCTCCTCGTATATGTCGTCCACGGAAATGCCGACGCTCTCTGAGATCTGCTTCTTTTGTTGTTCAGCTCTGTACATATCTAGAAAGAAGTAAAGTCCAAAAAATGGAGGAGAAGGAATTCTAACCAATTGTGGACGCGTTGTCCGGGTCCAAGATGTCCGCCAAGACGGAGTGCCATTTGCTGTCACGAAGAACCATCAGAAGGTGGTAGTACCAGTCCTCAGTGTCTTGATTTAACGGGAACCAACGTATAACGCGGCGGGCCAAATGATCGATTTGGATTTCCGACATCCCCGGGATCCACAGCGTCATTATCTTCTCCACGATTGGGCGATACGCTTGTCCGAAGCGTTCTCGCAAGTCCAACGCGAGTTTATTGGGCCTCAGGAAGCTGCAGATGTACTCGACGACCGGCTCCTTGTGTTTGTGGTAGAACTTCTGAAGGAATATGTTCTTGGAGATCTCGTGACAGTCCTTCATTATGTATTCTTCATAAATGTCGTGTCTTCTCGTTTGGAGCAGTCTCTAAACAGAGAGAATCAGTAGTAATCTTTCGGAAATGAAGTCTTACCTCAAGAATACAGATGTGCTCGGGATATTCCTCGGTGAGCAGGCGCCATATATCTTCCTTGGCGTCGCTTGCTTCCTCCGGTGAACTGTTGAGCAGCGGGACAATACGCGCTGCATATTCTGGATCTGAAAAGGGGATATTATGCACCAAACAAAAGCGGACTTACCGAAGATTTGCGACTCTTCGATGAAGACAGGATTCAGGAGTTGCTTGATTTCGTGCTTGAAGAGGCGAATGTGCGCTGGCGGCATCACAGTCGTGGTCGGTTCCATGATTTTCTGAAGAGAGGATGCAATTCACGAATGGTCACGTAGAAGGGAATGAATATCGCGATTCAAGCACTTCATGGCGCAACGGTCAGAAAAATGTGAAACGCATAGTGCTAAACGCATAGTTCTCTGGTATTTCATCCTTCGTTCGCCCTGGGACCATCATTTTCTTTCGAAAGGCCCTCGTCGGTGCTTCGCTAATTTGGTTTTTTTCTTTTCGCAGATTTATGGGGACGGAGGCCTTCGTCTTTAAATTTAGGATTCGTATTTTCAGGCAGCTCGACATGGACTGGTTCTCCGCGATCGATTCGCAACGTGTACTGCAGGCCTATGAGATCGCCCTGAGTCGCTTCCTTGTGCATATCCAAGAACCCCAATATCGTCTTCTCTATGGCGTCTTTGCTCTGTTCGGGTATGTTATCTTCTTCTCTATTGCAATCAAAGTTTGATTTTAGCTTCACAGGGCTCCTTTACATTATTGTATTCTTCCATATTCTACTTACCGGCTCCCGTGGTGGCGAAGACTACGACTTCGATGACGACTATAACGGATTGATGCCTAAGGATCTGTAAATAGTCAGTAATAATTTTAAGGTAATAAAATTTAAGTAACAGTGGATGTGGCGATTATATGTGGCATCGAATCGAGCACTTATTTGAAGCAAATAGTTGTGCTGAAAAGCGGGTTCAAACTAGTTTTACTCATAACTACTTTATCTCAACTTGGAGTCAAAACACAAAACTCGTGAGGACAATGGTCAAAAGCGAAGCGATCCCGTAGTTTACGCCTCTGGCATCCTTCAAGAACTCGTCGATGAGCTTCTGGCTATTGCATCTGTCGCTGGAACAGTAACATATGATCTGTTCAGCCCTGAAAGAAGCTTAATTTCCCGACTGGACATATCTATGTGCCTACTTTTCAACAGGATACTTAAAGCACTGTGCTTTTCCGGTTGATGCGCCCGTCGGGACGGATTCATTCGTGCAGGACTGGAAGGCGATCACGCGATTCGTGGTCATGTTAGTGTGGCGCACTACAACTTGCTGTTGGAAGAAAGTCATAAACAATGGACTTGCCTACATAACAGGACGAGCCAGAACAGCTTCCATTGCCCGCTGGGCATATCTCGTGGTCATTTGCGCATTCACAAGTCAGGACAGCGTAAGAAGTTTGAAGACAATAAAGGGTCGTCAAGATAAGCAGCGGAGTGTACATTCGGTTGGCAAGTGGATAGCGAGTGGAAAGACGTCAAAACGTCGATGTCGATCTCAACTTGTGTAGGGTAGGTGTTCAAAGGCGGTGACCCGTGGTTTGTGGACCGGATTCTTACGACATCGATCATTGTTCTCATGAACTCTTTCCGAGCACTTTTAATAATGAGTGCTCCAGAACTATATGCACACGTTCCGTAGCCAGGACAGCACGTAGGCAGCTGAGAAAATGTGTGAGAACACAAATATTCACAGCGCTGTTTTTAGCTCTGCTAAATGCCTCTGAGGACCATGGTCTGGAGTGCTTAACACATTTCATACTGTAGATGTTAACAAACAGCTGTTTTCAAACATGCTCCTAGTATAGACCGTCGAACTTTGACGCTTATTTGTGAAATTTTTTTGCCACAAAAATCTAAGAGGGAAATATGGGTTGTATGGTCGTTCGGCAGTACTTCTGACGCGCAAAATGGAATTTCAAGTCTTTCCACATTTGTCTCCTGGGGTCATTTTTGCTAAGAATTGAGATCATTTACTATGCACTTCTTGCATAGATTTCTTGAATTATGCATAACTCATAAATTCCAGGGTTTAATCATCTTAGGCAGCACAGAGTCATTCAATACTTATTCAAAGTTCACATCGTAGTGGGTTCGTCTTTCCAGCTCGAGGAGGGGCATAATCTGAAGGCTACTCCTCTGGCAACTGCAATAGCAGATGCACAGCAGCGCGATGCTGCTGAATAACAACAGTGTGGCGGCGATGACAAAGTCTCGAAGTGGAAGTTCTCTATGGTAACTGTAGACTAGGTCGAGCGTGTTGCACAAGTCGACGTAACACTCGCAGCGGATTACCAGAAAACTAAATTTTTGGACGTGAGCTATGTAAGGAGAAGCTCTCTACTTGTTACTGTAGGTCCTTCTACAAGTCGTTGAGGTCTCCTTCATTGGCTTGGTGATATTGGAGCAAGATTGCATGGAGTTCGTCTGCCCATCCAAAATTGCGGATTGGTTGAAGGAGAATGGAAATCGAATATGGTCGGCCGAATTCGCTATTTTGTCCTCTTTAGCAGAGTTAAGTTTTGACTTTTACAGCCACTAACTCACCTATGACACAGGCTCCATTACCACGACACATTGTTAGGTCGCGTTCGTCCGAAATTAAGCGATGGTGACATTGCAGAGATAAAGAAAGCGGGAGAAACAAAAATATTCCAAAATAGTGCATACTTGATGACAGAAGCTGCTCAGTAAATATCACGGATGAAAAAACTCTGGCGTGGGATAACTTTGCCAGGCAGATGGTCGGCAAAAGCCAGTTGGGAAAATATTTATGAGAAGGGGGAAAAAGAGAAAGTTTGTTTTTCATCTAATTTTCAGTTTTCTTATGAATAGCCAACGGCAATGTTCAAAGTCAACCGATCAGGTTACCTAGATGCCGTATATCCCAAAATAGTGACATGCGGGTGTTGACACAGCAAGGTGAATTAGTTTTATCTTTATGAAAATCATGTATCAACAAGAATGTCTAAGCAATCGTGTTGCATACGTGTTAGGATAGCGTAATCGGACTCCTGGTGACTAGAAAGGGTAGCCGCTCTTATGCAAAAACATGATCTCCGGACGTGAAGTATCGTGGTTAATAGGGACTAGGGCAATGTAAATGTCGACCAAAGAAGTTTATCACAAGATTGATAGGGAATCGCCCCAGAGTCGTTGTTAACCAAATATCCGGCGGTTGTTCCTTCTTTGTTTGTTAAAACGCTCTGAAATATGAAATATCCATTACGCCTCCTAACCTATCATACCGGTCAGGATCTTCTGGAAGTTGTCCGCACATGCTTTCTCATAAACGTTCTTTTCTTGATCAGAATGCTCGACAACGAGGAAGGAGATAAATTCGGGATTTTCCGGGTAACCTTCTCCGTAGATAAAAACCGGCCAACACCATTTAGGTCTCGGTGCGTAAACGCCTCCTTGACAGCCTTTTCGGTTCATGCAAATAACCATACAGTCTTCTAGTGTAGGGCTGGGCACTACCAGGTCCTTTTGCACACCCAACGTGGTTTTGTTAGATACCATAAACGTTTTTGTAAGAGCGCTGGCCTGAACAAGAACTAGAAGCCAAAAGAGCAAAATATTTGGCCTTATTTGACAACAAAACAATTATAGTTTGCAGAAACATACAGTGTGTAAAGACAGGCAGAGAAGTAGGACTTGTAGAAGGCGCATGGCAGCACTTGTAACGCCTGGATGCTGCCCGTTCGATTAAGTATTCCCAGAAGTTTTTAACCTGCTTGAAAAACCTAATTGTGAGGCCTTGATGTGCACTATGTTCCATGGAGAGTGCCGTTGCTAGCCAACAGTCGACAGAGCAGCGACGGAAGAACACATTATATGGAATTCATATGCCACGTATTTTTGCACGCGAGATGAGTTATTAACAGTCGTTTAAGAATCGTTATAAGAATCGTTTTGTACAGGAATGCGTAACATAGGTATACCGTGTAACTACATACCGTATTGCTCTACACTCTTTTCACTTTTTATAAAGATACACATTTTTAGAGGACAACAAACTTTGACCAAGGAACAGAAAATATTAAATTACTGGTTTCCCATCGCTGGTTTGACACACGATATAAAACCCTATTCTCATATCTCTTTGAGCGTCATCTCGTCACTGTGCTTCGCAACATTCGCCTTAACAAAAGAGACGGCGAGGAGAGATATGAGGAAGAGCAACACTACAGCGTGAAGAATGAAGTAAACCATGTCGGCGGTATTCAGTGAGTGCCTCTTTCTGAGAATCTCGTATTTGTCCAACGCGCTGCACTTGTAGACCCTGAGCCATATGCCGCTCTTCCTTTCACACAAACACGGAAGGTTGGCTTCTGCAACGGTGCCATTGGTAAACTGACAATTCGCGAGAATTTCGAGTATGGTTTCTGTGTAGTTACACGTTTGGTTGTACGATGAGAGCGAGTAGTTTGAAAGGTGCTCTAGAAATAGCATATGAAGAATTTTAAGTGGTACATGAGTCAAACACGTAGATATCCCCCAGGGCTAAGATTTACGTGAGGCCTCTTAGCTTTTACATATAACTACAGCTTTGTAATACGTCATGCGGCTAATATATATATTTAACACCCACAAAGAAGTTCCTAATTGTGGGTGCTAGGAACGAGATGTTTGTCCACGAGAATTGCGAACATTTACGCAAACACACCGTTAGTCCAATCACTTTAAAATCGTGCAATAAGTGCTCATACCAAGGATAATGTGGTCGCAGTAGGATTTGCCATTGATGGATATATTTTTGCAGGCTTTGTAAGCGGGCATGACTACACAGAATACAAGCGTAAGGAGCATGCCTACCCGATAGTAGGAATACACATGCACATCGTTGGTCCGATGCTTGTTTTATGGGGTTGCTAACGACGTACGTGCACGAGCGTCATTTTTGAGGGACGAAGAAAGAATAGATGCAACAAATAAGTGAAAAACTATCCCTACTGAATCAGTACGGTAATACTTAAACTGTACAGCAGCAAACAGCTAAAGCGGAAGTACCTTTTTAACGTTTTTGACGGCGTTCCCAGAAGGAAATGCTAGAACTTTCTGCAAGATCAAAAGGTTCAAAATTCTTAAAAGTGTAGATTACTCTTTCAGTGTTTCCATGTTCCATCAGCCCCTTAGCGTGAAGAGGCGTTCTCTATCATTTCGATGAAATGCGCGGGCAACGAAACCTCTCATTAATTTCCACTTATTTTTACGAGCATCGCAACCTCTTATTTTTCGGTCTTCGGCTACACCAAGTGTACTTCCTCAGGTATGAGCAACCGTTTCTCCATTTCTGAACATTTTTTACGCATAATTCTGGTTACCGCTTATCAAAAGATTTGGCTCGATCTTTTTTACTCTTTTTTGGCTATTTGGCTCGATGCAACATTAACCGGAATACCTGCCTTAATTGCAATAAAGAAAGGTAGATTTCCATAAAGACTGCTTCTGAGGTGTCATCGATTGGCCATGAACAGTCAGCATTCCGTGGCTCTGCCACGTCTGCTTTATTTTTGGCCAACCAAAACATGCTGTTCTTTACTGTTTTTGCTACAAGGCTGGTGCACTGTAAACCTGACACCCTATTTTCAGTTTTTGCCATTTTATCCTATTTTAGTGGAGGGTTTTCAGGCTATGCTCGTTCGTTTCATCTCACTAGCGACCAGTTCTCAAAAAGAAGCAGTGAGGAAACTGATCCTAGCGTGTCCGGTTTTCGGTGCACAGACGCATTGAAATAGAGTGCAGGAAAGCTTTGAGATATTTCTGCAATTTACTCCTGAAAACAGAGGGATATATAGAGCTAAAACAGAACTATCCCTAGCACACGCCTTCTAGTCAATAATGGGAGGGTTAACATAAGGATTAACATAACCCGATTAATATAAAAGTTGCACCTTCTTTTCTGCCTTATCCATGAATGCTGTGCAAGTTTCAGGGCTTACCACTATCACTCAAAGTCAGATATCAACTGTCGTCGTCGGAGCTATGGACGAAAATTTTCAGTGGTGGACTCATTGGCCTTACGTGGTCTTAATTGGATTTTTCGTCTGCTTTCTGCTGGCTCTTCTTCTTTTCCTTTTCTACATCATAATCAGGGGCTGTGTCCTCTGTTGTCACGCGGACGCGGAGAAGATGAAGAGGATGAGACCTGAAGAGGTGGACAAACAGATTATGGATAGCTTGCGCAGATCCGGCCTCTATTGAGAGCAGTTCTCTACATCTACCAATGACACCACTCTCTGGGCTCCAAATACGTATTTGATTAATTTTCGAATGTCGTCATATTTATCTATATATTTATTTTAGAATAAATGTCGGAAATTATATGCTAGCAGTGATTGTATTTCCTTTCTATCCAGGGCCTGTGAGAATTCTTAACTTGCAGAACACTCTGAAAGAACGACCAGGATGGGAGGAGGCGAGGGGGCGAACCCGTAGTCGCAAGGCTGTCTCATGTCGAGAGCGTTTAAAGAGAGCGCCTAAGAACTACACCTTGAGGGAGAGCTGTGGACCCGGTCACGCCTACGCAATTGACTACACTTGCTGTGCGCCATACAGATGTAATCCTTCGACTGGGGAACTCTCTATATTCCTTTCTAGATGCTGATCACTGCATATTTGATCCCAAGTCCGACCAGGAGCACACGGAAATGGTGATGGCTCGAATTGAGAAAGATCAGAGGATTCTAAAAGCTCACTTAGCGGGCGAGCATGACCTGTATAGCATGATTATGGCATTTACGGGCATTTCGGACTCTGTTGACTATCCGGAACGTTATGCCGAATGTGTAAACCGAACGGTAGGGTTTCCCATAATTGTGATATAAGGTTCGGCCACGATAAGGCTCGGACAATGTGGAGGTCAAGGGTTCGGGTCCGCCTGCGGTCTGACAGTTTTCTGGCTTCTCCATCGGTGGTGGGAAGGATGAGGATGGTGGAGGGCTTCATTGTATTTTTCCATTTACCCATATTTAGATGTCGGAACCGTTTGTACCATGGTGGCGGTTCCCCCACAATTGAACTCAGAAATAATTAGCGCTAATCACCATTCTGTAATGAAATAAAAATACAGCGACGTAGTGATTTTGTTTATCTAAGCACACGCTGGTGGCACTTGCAGAGGCAGTTGCAAACCCATAAACGTCCGATCTTCCCACCATTTCCACTGACTGACAAACCATCCCTGACATTTCGAGGGGTGTCAGAGGCACTTCCTTTTAGGGGTCCTTGCGCCTCTACCTTACAAGGCTGTACGCCAAGAATCCCTGGGATATACGTGGCACATTGAGAGATATAAGCGATTTACTAAAGGGGGTCCTTGATCTTCTTGTTGCCGCCAACAAGAAGTAGTAGAACCCCAGGGATGCCGTAGTTCAGACGCCGCCATCAAGAAGATCATCGTGACAACATCTGCAACCGTAGAACATCAACATCGTCAACGTCCTATTCTGTGTCCAGCTCTGAGGATGGTATGGCCTGCAGCAGTGCACTTATGGCGTCCTGCATAGCTCAATGCTACTGATTAGAGAAGAAGGTTCAGTTAAGTCCTTGAACCACACAGGGGCACATTTCATCATTTTGATTTTGATTATCATTTTGATTAGCACCATTATGCTACTGGTGACATACAAAGGACGCAGAAGAAGACCGGCAAGAAGTCCCATCTCCTTTGGCAACCCTTAAGTCAGTTGTTGTGATGCAACGGTTGTTTCCCGGCCGGACTCACCATCTGCCTCCCTTGTGTTATGCTTATAGAATTCCCTTTTTCTCCTTTTATATCCCTTAGTCCAGTCCTTTAGTCTTAGTACTTTGAGTAATAGTCTTGACTAGCCACACCACAAGGGACAACAATATGAGTGCCTGAACCCTTACCCCATGGGCTTTGAATACAGGAATTCGGGTATCAGTAATGAACCCAATACCACCATAACTGCTCTCTCCACAACGTTACAGCTATATAGCAGCGGACTTTCGGTTTCACCGCCTCCGAAGATATAACCGGTCGACATAAGTTGATCTGTGACCAGTTGATCGGTTGACCTTGATCAACATTTGGATTTAATACCGGCCGTAGCGCCTTTCTCAACCCATTCCCCCTATCTTCGACATGCCACACTTAGGAACATGCCTGACAGTGGTTGCGCTTCTTGTATCCTTCGTCTCCTCCTCATCCATTGTGCCGGCGCCGGGCAAGTGCTGGGAGAACCGTGTCTTTGCCTTCTTCGGCTCTCTTGACTCCTGCAACGCGACAAAACGATGTGCGCACGAATCGGCTTTATTGAAGGAAGCCACCAGGGAGTGTGGCCAGGTAAGTCCTCTTGTCGTGGAGCCAAATTGTCGTTTTCAGTCGCCTGAGAACTACACCTTGAGGGAGAGCTGTGGACCCGGTCACGCCTACGCAATTGACTACACTTGCTGTGCGCCTTACAGATGTAATCCTTCGACTGGGGAACCCTCTATATTCCTTTCTAGATGATCACTGCATATTTGATCCCAAGTCCGACCAGGAGCACATGGAAATGGTGATGGCTCGAATTGAGAAAGCTCAGAGGATTCTAAAAGCTCACTTAGCGGGCGAGCATGACCAGTATAGCACGATTATGGCACTTACGGGCACTTCGGAGCCTGTTGACTATCCGGAACGTTATACGGAATGTTTTAACCAATGGGTAGGGTTTCCCATAATTGTGATTTATTTACCCAGATCGATGTATTCATCCTGATCGATGATGCTAGAGCGCTTGACAGATCAAGGGGTCGGGTCCGCCTGCGGTCTGACAGTTTTCTGGCTTCCCCATAGCAGCATGAGCGGTGGGGGGAAGGATGGGGGTGGGGGGCAGGGCTGTGCGAATCAGGACCAGGACCAGGACCAACCAGGACCACAAAAACACCAGGAAATTCAGGACCAGGACCGCACAGCCAGGATAATAAGTTTGTTTCGATTGTTTCGAGGGGGTTATCAGGCAGCAATTATGATCCTGGTCCTGGTCCTGATTCGCACAGCCCTGGTGGAGAGCTTCATTGTATTTTTCCATTTACCCATATTTAGATGTCGGAACCGTTTGTACCTGAAAACAATTCGTACATCAGTCGACACCGTACACTCTTCGAATTCAGAAAGGTAATGCAAGCATTTATCTTCACCATTCGAAGGGATCAAATCCCGACAGCTGTGGGACTTCTATTGGCCACTGGATATAACTGCTCGGCAGTGCCTCCCACAGTGCACGCTTTCCTTAACCGCAAATGCGCGCAGGAAATGGCCTATTCAGCCATGGATTACGATGGCATGACCTACTCGGGCTGCGATTTCTTCCCGGAACTTAAAGAGTCGACCGGTCAGTCAGTTTTTAGCGACATATCTGAATCTACTTGCAGAGGACTTCGCTATTGAATCTCATCGCCGTCTTTTGTCGCTCGGTTTCAAGCTCAAAGTGGGAGATTTCTGGCAAGATGAGAAAGAGCCCTGTCAGCATCCAGAGAGAGATTTTATGCCAAAGCCCCAAGTGGAAGATTCAATGAAATATGACAGAGATCACAGATACTGTAAATGGCTGGTCGCAAGATTGACTGAATCCAAAGTGCCAGGACAATAGGTAACATATGGTTCTTAGATTCAAATGTGTATGCTGGCTTCACTTCAGGGTTGCCTTCACTGTACGATTATGTTCGTCCAGGACATGGTGCTTCTATCTGGATCATGGTGGCGGTTCCCCCCCCCCCCCCAATTGAACCCAGAAATAATCAACGACAATCACCATTATGTAATGAAATAAAAATACAGCAACGTAGTGGTTTTGCTTACCTAAGCACACTTTGGTTGTTTCCGAGTCTCCGTTCACGATGATCCCTGTGCGCTCTGGAATCTCTCCAGCTTTTCATTCGAATCCCCGATTTTTTTATCTCTGCTTTGCGAGTAGATTCCATTGTATTTAGCAACTTTCTGCACACATTGTATAGAGACAAAATCGGTACCCAATACTTCCGTATCACATCCGTACATGGCGACATTAACCACTTTGTATCTCCTTCACAAGATGTTAGAAACCCGTCGAGAAGTCTAGGCATTCGTTGTAGCGCCCCTCTCGGCCTCCTTGAGCACGATCACCCGGGAAACGTGTCTCTCCATGGAGCGGCTCACAGCGATGAAGAGGACGAACGCCGTGCCGACGGCGAAGAACAGCCCGATGGCGATGACGAACGGGAGCCACTCGTTCTGCATGAAGTACTCGTAGAACACTTCCGGTCTGCACGACGCTCCGTTGTAGCAGCTGCAGCAGAACTCTCTGGAAGGACGATCAGGATGGGACGAGGCGAGGGGAACGAACCCGTGATCGCAAGGCCGTTTCATGTCAAAGCTGCACAGATTCTCCATTGCCTCGAATAGTCCTATTGTTATGTTGCACGTGGAGTTGAACAGGTGTGAAGAGTTCGTCTTGAGATGCTCTGAAATGTCCTTTGAGGTGACGAGTTTAAGTGAATTAGCTTTGCACATTAGAGAGCAGCGGCGATTACGACTTCGTATCTGAAGTACTGGTATCGTGATAAGACACAAATGTAGTGTTTTGGTTCTTCCCGAAAAGCGGAAGTCAATATTAAATCTATAAATATCTAAAACAGGTGGTTATCTTATCCGCTTCTCAGTGTTTCCTGGAAAAGCTTTAAGTGATTTCTTATAGTTCTTATTTACTTTATGTTATTTAAAGCCACAGAGTAGCGCAAATGGCCAATAAATCGCCCCGATTCTTTTTGCGGTAGCAACTACAATGATAAAAGTTTGATTCCTAGCATCCTACTTTCGTATGTTGTCAGAAAATAAGTATCGAAGCAATGGGCCTTTGCTTGAAATGATGACAGGATTTTAATTTTTGAGAAGCCATCTCACCGGTCGATGGAAAATGGATCCGGTTCTAGACGGTGGACACCTACCTATCGCGCAGAGATCACAGTGAGCTTGTGTGAAGTTGTCAGTACCAAGATTACTACATGAAGCGTTTTCTGGAAATAACGTGCCACTGATCGCGTAGGCGAAAGCGACGAGGACGCATCCAAGAAGGTGACGTGACATAGCTGAAATTAAAGAATCTGTCTAAATCAAATAGATCGGCAATGACGTATCAAGTCCGTGTCACAGAGAGGCTGCGCATGTTAGAGAATTTGTGATGTACTTCTCTGTAAGCCGATGTGATGCGAATTTCAGTTTCCGGGTCATTGAGTTCATCACGCTTGTTTTGCCAAAGGAATTCCGTGTCCGACACAAAGGCTTTATGGAGCATGAGGTAACTGGACACGTTGGTCTTGGCCTCATAATGCGACTTCAGAAACCTGATTTTGACAAGGACAAAATTACATAAAAAATTTGCTGATTTTTGCTGTTGTGATGGAATCATTGGCGTTGAATCAATCGTCTTGGATACCTTCAAACTAGCTACCAGAAAACAGTTGCTTTTTATAAGTCACTTTTGATGTCCAAGCACATGAATAGAAACGAGCAAAACCCAAGCCAAAAATTGCGTAATCTGTTAGTCAACAATTCAAGTGTATATAACTTCGGAGGTATGCCCCCTCGCCACGTATTCTTATGATGTTCATCGCACGAGGCTGGGTGGAGGGAATGCGGCGACGTTTGTCTCCGTTCGGCGTGACCTTTCCCTCTTAGGCCTTTCGGCAAGTGCAGCTGGCCGCGGAGGCGCTCGCAACAGTAACGCCGTGCGCTTCCTCCAATCGGATCGGCGGAATAAGTGTGGACGCTGATGAAAAATCAATGGAAAAGCACTGAATGCGAGTTGAGCTGGTCGAGTGGAAGATGGACTGAGCAGAACAGTCGTTCCGTACCATTCCAAGGCTTGGGTTGTACTTCCTGTAGTTAATCACAACTGTACTGGACAAATAGGGTCTCGCTTGAAGTTCTTTAAATCGCCCAGCTCTTGACAGCCTGTATAGTGGTGTCAAATGGATCAAATTAAATTTGCCCCTTTTCTATTGATTGTTGGAAGCCAAAACCCTTTTGGTGTTGATATCCTTTCATGAACACATGTTCATCTGTAAAGATTTGCATATGCAAGAACGTGAAGGGAGACATGTATGCATGTATGGAGATTCTTGTTAGCTTGTAAAGAAGCTGAAGAATGCGTATGGCATTTCTTATCCGGTGCAATGTACTTGGGCACAATTTGCAAATTTATTCTTGTTGGCGCCACTGTGAGGTTGCGCTGGCCATTCAAATGGTCTGTTTATAGCGCGATGCGTGCTGCGGCGCGCGAGCTTTCCGGCGATGGTATCACCAGGTACAGCGGTTGCGGGAAGCGTCTGACGACACGCGGGCCAGTCCAAGCGGTTCCTCCGCGTTAGACGGTCGTGTCCGGGAGGGAGCGCAAAAGACTGTGAACACTAGTGTTTCTCATAGGATTCATGTAATTATGGGACTAATTAAGACGTGTTTTAGATGCCTAACGAAGAGTCAGCAGATGAGCTTTACGAAAGATACAAAAACTACTTGGAGGAGCGTGGGATCGACATTGACCAGCATTATGGAGCAGAGGAAATCCGTATGGAGCATCTGTCTTTAATTCTCGAATCACTGTGTTTCAGTTGACTTTTTGGAACTGGAGTTGCAAGGTCAACCACATGAAATAATCCGCCAGGTGGAGGTGGATGTAATCAAGTGCCTCAGCGAGATCCTCCAGAAGTACCAGATGGAACGGCAGCCTGCTAGGCGGCGCTAATATGCAAATCTTGTCGGAGTTGATTCAGTCGACGTAGGCGGAGACTATTTCCGTATATAATGGTCAACTTCTGACTCAGATAAATGTTGTTTAATAGTACCTTTCATTGGTTTGGTTCGTCATACCTTTGTTTTACTCGTGTAGTTTAACCACTTGTACGAAGAATTTTTTGCCAATTGTGACCATGTTCAAATAAAAAGACCAAAACTATAGGTATTCTTTAGGTATATTCCATAGGTTCGTGGCACTGCTGTAAATGGCAGCTTATTAATGCAATCATATTGACTGTTTAAGTTAACCATACTTTTCTAATATTTAGTAACAGAATTTTTGGCGACAGAGGGAGCCTTGAGAGTCTTGGACGATGCAAAGGCAATTTATTTTGTCAAATAAATATGCACACTAGTCGTCTGTAGGATAAAGGCTTTCTGTGGCAACAGAGGCAGTGAGAACATGCGAAGACGGCGGCTAAGTACAGCTCCACTCACAATCAGTGGCGGAAGTATCTCGTGATGTCGTGCCAGAAGCACGCCTTCATCGACTCGAAGCGGTCGAAGCAGCTGATGTAGGAGGTGTCCAGCTGTGTCACGCGGCCAGGGCGCTGGTCGCAGAAGGTAAGGCACTTAGAGCCGGCCAGCGTTGTGGTGAGACCGTTACGCGCGCAGCAGGCACGGTGATCGCGGCCTTGGGCAGCGCAGAACTGGATCTCGCTCATCGCCTGGATTGGGCACGCGTCCGTCTTGAAGTACATCGCCGTGAGCTGAACAGGTTACGGTAGGATGATTTGTCGAGACGAGCTTACTGTTTCCTTGGAGTAGCCTTGGAAGTTGCAGTGGCGGAGGCAGGCGTCGGGCAATTTACGGTCCATGCAGCAGTTCAGGAAGGCTTCGTTGGGGTTCTAAAAAATAAACTTTTTGTGATATGGAGGAGGAGTTGTGAGAGCAAATGATTTTGAGTGCAACCGTTCACCAAACATTCTGTAATTTTTGGTCTCGGTGATTCTATTTTATACTTTATGACCGGGTGATGAACTCTAAGAATGTTAGGAATTGAATTTTCAAATAGTCCAACTCCAAGTTTCACTCGGTAAGGTTTAAAAGTGGATTTTTAATTGTAAATTTTCAAATTTGATCGAAATAGTGGACTTTTGAACAAAAGAAACGGGGGATTTGGGTTTTAGTTCGAGTTAACTTTTAGTTTTACTGAATGGAAAACTTATCGTCGGTTAGACTTTTCTACATATTTTTGCGAAGCTCCAGCGGCTACATAGGGAATGGTACAATTTTTGCACCGTGTACAGTCCTTTCTTTTAGATCTAGCGAAAAAAATAATGCGAATAAAGGAAATATATAAATACAATGAGCAATAAATCAATAAAAGTTTGAAAATTTTTGCTTGTCCATTCTCGGCCCAAACTCACAGAGAAAGCAGTGGAAGAACGACGGAGAGCAGCAACCGAAGGCGAGGCAGCGGTCAGATCGTCGAGTTCACGCATAGGCTGAGAGCCACCGTCGGTTCTTTGGTACCTAAGAATAGGGGATGTAGTCGAGCAAGGCCGGGAGTCAAGTACCTGAGCTCGTCGACGGCACGAAGCATCGGGGTGTTTCGGGAGTGAGTGCGACCGGGCTGGAAGTTGTGGGCGGCGCGAGCGCGCATACGATAGCAGCCTTAAGGATTTTTGTTTTTTGTTTTCTGATACTGGGCGAGCTTACCGTAGTTTCCGCATCCGTAGCGAGGACCACATCCTCCTCCGCATCCAACGGCTGGCTGGGCTTGGTAACAGGCGGGACTCGCTCCACATACTCCGTTAGCGGCGCACTGTAAAGACCATTTTTTGAAATAACCATTTTTTAGTTTAATGGATTTTTAGTCAGAATTTTTGGGAAAAAATTTTTGTCGCCATGGCCAGTAATCGCAATAGACGATGGACATAGAATAACTATTGGATCAGAAACATCTGAGGAAATACTGTATTTTTGTCCTGGAGACACTTGTTCTGCTGACTACGATCCATAATTTGTATTTTTGCCCATAATATGTTGCATTTCGATTGTTGCGATCCGCCAAATTCAATTTTAAATGATTTTTCACGTTTGTCGCGTGTGATCCTTCTGCAACTGCTTGCTGGAGTAAAGGTGATAATTCGTAATTCACCCCATGGCTACTCGTCCATGGGTTACGGCTTATGGCATATGTGGAACAAAGAGAGTGGTCGGACGCTTTAGTTTTAATAATAAAGTATTTTTTCAGCCATAAGCAAATCAGCCAAAAGTATTTAGTTAAGAAATTTTTGTCCACGTTGTTCTCACTCAATTTGGGTTTAAAATTTCATCTTTAGTAGGGTGAGCATGACGAAGTGTCGGCTGAAGAATGAACGATTTTTCACGTTTGTCGTGTGTGGTCCTTTTGCAACTACTGGCTGGATGAAAGGTGGCAAAGTGCAATCTGTGCGCACTGGATATCACCCATGTCCTGGAAAAGCATGCTAAACAGAACCCTCTTATGATTTTAGGTGTGTAGGAATGAGGAGTGGCAGAAAAAGATGTGGCATTTGTTGCTCAGATCTTTTATCCGATTGATCACATGGGAAACTATTTTTGGACTTTCATCAGTTGGACGAACAGTTCAATAACTCTTTAGTCCTGTCAGAACCTACCGTATCAGCGTGGTCAGGGAAGACGGTCAGTGCGACGACGACGGCAGCAACGAGAACGGCCGGTGACACCATTGCGCTCTGAAACTGACACTTGACAGCGGGTGGTCAAGACGGAAAGTAAAAGTGCAGCTAGGATCTAAATCGGCTCTCCGGCTATTTGGGTTAAACCCCGTGGCGAGGTTAAGCCTGCGCGCCCACTGCTCCGACACGACACAAAAGCGGTGCTCCGGCGGAGGATGAGTTTAAAACGTCCGGAACCGGTTCCGGGGCCGACCGCCCCGTTCTGAGGGGGCAAAGGCGGGCGAAAGCCCTCGGGGCGCCGCCGCTTCTCGCGTGATGGATGCGTTGTGAAAGAGACGTAATCGAGGTGATTAAGTGTGATCCGAACACTTCCGAACACGTCGCCAGGGGAGATCAAACGTTTCCGATGGCGCTGTTAATAGTGTTGCAACAGAGGAAACCACATTAACGAGGAATAAGCGGGAAAATTTGCATATGATGGCTACGTGTAATATCCTTTGATTGGTTCAAAATCAAGGTTCTTAGAAACGAGCTTCTTTGATTCAGAAATTCTCAATTTTTTAAGCAGAAAAATGCCGACACTTTTAAGTACATTACATTTGCCTCGGCCGACGCCGGTCTTTAAAGGGAAACTGCTTCTACTGGTATTAAGATTAACAAAATTTTTGTTTAATGGCAAGTTTTAAATACCACTCTAAGTATAAGCGTCCATCTATCTACCGCATACCTACCACTGCCGCCATCTACCGTATTGCGTTTCCATAACATATGCATCTATCAATGCAACTCAAAGTTTTCCAACTTTTCGAGCTTTTAAGTTCCCTTTGCAAAAATTTTGCTTTTTAGGATCACGCAAATTCCAGCAAAATAAAGCAGCAATCGTTACAAAGTGCTAAAAATGAATTCCTACGGCGCGATTTGATTACGGTAGAACCAAAAATTCTTTTAACACAAAAATTTTTTTTGCAATAATATTGCAGCTCTAAGATTTTGGACATTTTGATGTCCTGTTTTACGGAGTTCTTCTAAAAAATGACATCGTAGTCCCTGTTTGCGATATATATAACAATCCTTGCCTGTCCAAATTCCGATAAAATAAGAACCTAGTCAGTTTATTTCAATATTTATTTTGTTTTGAATACTTGGTTTGTTTGGATACTTGGTTTCTTATTAGGACCTACACGTCAGTTATGCGCTCTCTCCGCCTTCTTCTTTACATGTTCGATTCCTGTTTTCTGTGGATTTCTTTCACAAGAGACTTCTCCGCCTGTAAAAAAAGCGGAGAAGGCGAAGGGCGCCTGGTCAGGAACCGGAAATTTGAGATCACCTTCTTGAGACGAGGGCGTGCGCTGACGTAATCGCTGTTTTGCATACCTGTTCGCTGAAGGGGGAACGCGGAGAGGCTTGAAACATGTGTGGAAGAAGCGTAAAAAAGGAATGTGCGTGAAGAAAGCGATCGTTGACGCCGATCACGGGGTTAGAGTTCGTGGGGAGGAGAAGGAAGTCGCTAAGTGGTTTTTGGTGCAAATGACATCGACGCTGCTTTATTGCCCCCGGTTAATAGCCTTGGGAATCTACGATGTTTACCTGCGAGAACTCGAAATAAGAAAATGAAACAGAGCAAAAAGTACATGCGGGAGGGATGATTAATGGACGATTTTTGCCACGGTGGAATTTTATTTATTTTTTATTTTTGGTCAGGTGAAAACTCTTCTTCAGCTGTGAGTTTGAAGTACAAACTACTGAATGTCTAGTTCGTTTATAATTTTTGAGGGTCATTGGAGGCGTCCTTCGAATTACTGTTGTAAATTACGACTTATTTTTTACCGTATATTGGGGTTCGAAAAAATAATTACGAGAATAATCACGAGCTTGTTCCAGAAAATTGCTAAAACTCGTAGCTCGGAGTACTAGCTCGGAGTGTTAATATATTCGTATATATAGTCACATCATTTTCTTTGGATCTCATTTTTTAAATTAAAAAATAAAAAAAATTATTTTTGCTACAAAGGCCAATATAGTACTTTTCGTGAGGGTGCACATAGTCACAATTTACAATTTTTAGCTGTCATCTTTCGAATTATTTTTAACAAGATTTTTAAATGCCAAAAATCGAAAAGTTCAGGTCACTTACACGTGGACTATTGATCTTCTTATGGGCGCTGGGTAAAATATGGATAGTAATTATAACTATAGAATTGGCGCGATTTTTGCATTCAAAATCTTTCTCAATCGCAGTTGTTCATGTAAATTTTTTTGCAGTTCAATAATCGCAATAATCCATGCTTTTTATATTTTTGTGCTTGGTTCTTGTCTTGTATACATAAAGTGCAGCATCTGCTTATTTAACACATTCCCGCTTCTCAATTGGCTCTCCGTTCCTGTTCCAGGCGTTTCATCATAAATCTCCATTTCCATGCCTGTCGTCTATGCTGCACTCTTAAAGGTCGACCTGTTTGATTTTTCCGAATTCTGACGTCTCGTGTTGGACTATTTTCCAGAATGCACTTTCGAATCGAACCTGTTTCATTTCTTCAAGCACCTACGTGCGCTAGTAATCTTGTTACATGGGCTCCTTTATTGTTGTAATAATGCATTCAAGAATCAGGACAGATATTGCTGGAAATCAGTGAAGGCATATCACTGAGAAAAAGGCAGCAAAATGCTATTGAATCTGAATTTCACTTGTTCAGTGATATTTTTGGGGAAGGTACTTGTACTTCTCATGTAGATGTGTTGTGGTTAGTCGAATTTCTAAACATTTCCATTGCGTTCCTTCTTAAAACAGTTTAATTATAACGTAATGACATCAAATATCCTGCAGGCTAATTTTCAATTTCCACCCCTTTCTTCAAAGACTTCTTGCATCTTTATTTCAGCCAGGTGTAAATTTATAACTGTAGCATAATTTTTTTATTTTTGCATGTGCTACTTTGTCCTCCTACTTTCTCTATACATCTCCCTACAGCTGCTTAAGCTATCCTGTCAGAGGCCACTGTCCACCGACTGCCCTTTGTTCTTTCGACCCAAACCTGTCCGGCACTATGCTCTACAACACCATAAAACTGCACTAATCCCGTCATAACGCATCCCCATAAATCTCCATTTGCACCACTCACCAGCTCTGCCTGAACGTGCAATTTCCTGCCGTCCTTGGACGCCCATTGCCGTCTTAAAGGAAATCCGCCACTCCCGGCGACCACTTTTTCTCATTATTCCATTCAGCGCAACGCCCGCATCATTATTCATCGCCGGTTTCGCTTTCGTTGACCTTGTGCTCCCGTGAAGAAAGCGATCGCGAACCGGGAAACCCGTTTCGACGTCACCAACGCCTGTGTTTGTTGGGTTACAACTTTTTGACGACCATCGGACGGCAAACCCATCAATTTCGGCGACTTTTCCTTTGTTTGTGGTTTTCACAGGCGGACTGTACTAGTCGGAAATGAGACAACGCAGCCGGGGACGGTAAACTTCGACCCGAGGGGTAGCGTCCGGTTTCTGTTTATAGCAGCTTTTGTGAAGGTCGGTGAATTTTTGCTGGAGGATGGGTAGCACGATCACTTTGTGTGTCTAATTGGGTGTAAATACACGAAACCAGCGATTTTTATTTTCCTCATGGGACTGTAAATTTCCTCGTAGAAAGGTAGAAAGCCATGACATCAAATATTCTGCAAGCTAGTAGCAGCAGCGCTTAATTTTTTCAGTAGCACTTGAGATACCGTCCAGCATTGTCGAAGTATATATGGCAACATTTTGTTGTTCAGAAGTAATGTAATGCGGCGTTAAAATTTTTACCGAAGCTCCAAGACCATTTAATGGCAATGTGTCACCCGCCGATTTTGTTGGGGTCGATTAACATGGTATTCGATTAACAGTCCCTTAACAGTTCAAAATGCGGGCAAAACAAATAGACTGAAAGAAGATCAATGGATTCTACTCGTAGTGAGTGAGCTTTTTTGGTTCGTGTGGTGCATTATTTTGTTGTGATGTATTATGGTCCAAACAGGAATCTCCCAAAAATGTTGCATATCTATTGCGATGACCAACGGAAAATCGCGATGATGGATGGAGTGCTGGGAAAAATTGCCGCTGGAAGTCTAGTCCTGTAACTTTAAACGAGCTTCATCCATCATCCAAGTTGCATCGATCAATCACTGTAAATCGTCTGTCCTACTTCAGGAAGCAACAAACATGAAATACAACAGGCTTCAGCTTCCATAAAGCGACAAAACACCTGCTAAGCAAAACCATCCTTTGGAAATTAAAAATGAACTCAGAGACTGTAAATCAGTTTCGTGCTACCGTAACCCTCACCGAGAAGTGGACGTGAGAAAAATTCATACATTTCCTGTGGGTATAGATCAGGTTTAGACTGAATGTGTTACATCAATCACTAATGTCGGGAAATGTTGCGGAAGCATTAAACCTTTAAAAAAAAGGAAGACAAACTGGAAATTAGAGTCTGTTCTTTTGATCCATATGTTTGATAATGACAGGTGCAAATCAGCGTTCTTCGTTTCTTGTCTGTCTGCCACCTGGTGCGAACAAAAATATTATGCTTTTATTTCCTAGAGTCTCTAATTTTTTTCCGTCTCTCCTCGTTACAAAAATGTCTTTTATGTTCGGATAATTTTTGTGGCTCTGTAACAAGTGATAAAAAATATATGTATGTGATCGTAATCAAGAGTATACATTTCCGCCATGGAACACTCCGTGTCTCGACGGAATGCAAAATACATTTTTCCGTCATGAACTATTACATCCAAAAATACTTCTAAAAGTTAACCCCTACATGTTACACATGTTACACCATGGTAAACTTTCGGACGACTTGCTCGCAATTGCAACGTTTTTGGTCACGCCCTGAGAGTTTTTTATTTTCGTCTTTTAAGTCTTTTAAAAATTTCGAGAGCACTAGGAACATAATCGTAGTCGTAAAACACGATCCTGGGTTACTATTAACAATGACTCTCCTAGAGAGCCAGACCAGCCGGACCAGGAAAAATATGTAAGACTGGAATATTTAAGACTCACTGCCCTTGAATCACCGTGAACAAAAATAAATAGAATATTGTCATTGAAATGTTGACAGTGGCGTCAAACATACCTTTGGAGCATCCTGTCACGAAAAGGCAAAGGAAATTCCAAGATAAAGTTTGCACATTTATAACAAATATTTATTCTTAAGTAAGGCAACAATCACAAGACAGTCAGGTCGTTTTTGCAGCCGTCGACTCCGATTCGAGGCATTCGCTATTCTTCTTGGTCCGAAGGTCCATGACGTAGACGTTGTCGTAAAGTGTGAAGCGGAAGGCAAAGCCGAACATCACCCAAATCATTATACTGAAGGTATAGTAGATAAATCCAATTAAAAAAAGTTCTCACCCAAGGAGCTGGCCGACGATAAATCCAAGGAGCACGTGGTAATAGTTGAGCGGAAGAGATTCACAAGATCGGTCCATCGTTCTACGATATGAGCGACCGCGTTGGACGCTCGCGTGAAAGTAAATGGGGTTCATTTGGGAAAGAGTGCGACTGTTAGACTTAACAGTAGACAGTCTTGATATGAACTCATGTCTAACAAGTGATCAAACTTTAACTGACAAAAATGTTTTAAATATATTACAAAAATATGCCAAGAAAACGATTTAAAAGCTTTCCGAACTACTTGAAAACTTTTAAAATAATTAGAAAAATCAGAAATTCCTTGGATTTATTTGCTCGCCATGACGTTTGTCCGTCCGTTGTTATTGGCAGATATTACGGACAAAAATTTTAAAAGCCGATGAAATGTCCGAGGAAAAATAGAAAAAACGTGGAAAATTTTTGAAAATTACAAAAGAATAAAGAATATTTTAAGATTCTACATATTTTAAGGTTAAACGTGAAATGTGAAATTTGATCGTGAAAATTTCCGTCTCGGACATTTGATATGACTCTGACTTTTAAGGTCTACCAAAAAATTAAATACATATTTTTCGTATTGGAGTACTTTTCCTGATCTTTGTGAACTACCATTTCCGTTACCGTATACGTCAGATTTTGGGCACTGTTTTGAAATTGATCATCAGTGCTGTCCCAATCTTTTGAAATGTATGTTTGTACTGTAGTTTCGTGGAAATCGTGGAAATGAAATTTGGAAATCGATGGAACGGCCCGAAATTGAACAAAAATATTTAAAAAGCACTAAAAAACTAGAATAAACCAAGTGCGTAAAATTCTGCTTCGGAATTTCCTTTTATGGGAAGATGTCGTTCTAGCGAGTTCAGAATATGATGCAGTTAAGGCCGGGCCATAGTTTTACGCCGAAGGCGTAGCGTAAATCTGTTTTTCGCTTTTTTCGGCGATAGGTTCGACTGGCGTCAATCTTCGCCGTACGCATATTGTAGTACGCGAGACGCGCTTTCTTATGATACCAAGGACCAGCGCAACTGTGCGCTATGATGCAGTTAAACCTTTTACATCAGTAATCCACAAAATAATTAATAAAACCGTGGGCACAGATTACTGCTTGAAGATCACACTGTGCTGGACACTGTAGGTCTGCCGGAAGGCCGTTCCTTCAGGAGCCGTCTTCTGTTTCTCCACCACCAGGACAACCCAGTTCCTCGCGCCCTTCTGGTTCTGTTCCGCTACGTACTCGAGGCCTCTTGGTCTGTCAAACGAAGTCAGTCGGACACGATCCACTTCTTTCAACTCCTATAATTCTTATTTTCACTCTCACGTTATCTTCCTGACCTCCTTGGGAACTTCATAGCGCTCGACGCTAGGCGGAGTGCTCAGAACTAGCGAATCGACGAACTTCCCGTTGATGGAGCACTGGCGATAGTCGGCGACGTCCGCCGTCAGCTCACTTCGGAAGATCGTCGGGTGATCAAACAGGGCCAGAGCGCTGCTCGGAGAAGCCATTCTCGAATCGGCGCTTTTGTGGAACAAGGAAACGGCGTCTCGGTTTGCTTCGTAGTGACTCAGCCGTTTCGCGCATTAAAAATAAACATTTAATCAGCCCGGCGTTAGTCAGTGGAACGGGGCGCACTGGCGTCGCGTCGGTGTTTCGGATTGCGAGGCTGTGGAAAAAAACGAAAATTTAATTGGTCCAGCGGAATTGATCGGGAGCGAAGGTGTTTGATCAAGGAACGGAGAACTTAACACAAAGACTCCGACGTCCATTTATGTTCGGAAAAGAGATGGGCGTCCCCTAAAATAGAGAGCATCCCGAAAATCACTGAAGAAATCCATACATTGTTATGCAAAATTCTACGCAACGTGTCACTTTTCCTACTAAGGATAACACACTGAATTCAAGAAAACGATATCTAAAATTTGTGGATCAAAAATGATTGTGACCTTTGTCGATATTAAAGCCGGCAATAAAAATGTGTCTTTCGGGGGAACATGAGCAAACATGAATTTCCTAAGCAGGCAAGACCTTTCTGAGAGCTTCCTCTACGAGAGCTTCCTCCCAAAAATCGCTCTATGAAATATTTGAGCATACTGAGCTAGTGTGCGTTTTGGAATTAAACCGTAATTACTGCAATTACCGTATTTCTTATTCGAACAATAGCACTGACAAGCGACGCCTTTCGCTCCTCCCAAGCGCAACAATTTTTGTTCGTCTATAATGTTCTCTTAAAAAACCGCTTAAAACCAAATTTATGTTCCTGAAGTTATCCAGATCCAAAAATTATTAAATAATCATTATTCTCATTATTATGGGATGTTGTGCCCGGCTTGTTGAATTTGTAATTGTTGGAAAATAAAAATTAATTGAAAAAAAGTAAAGATGAGTTGGAAAGTATCAACATAGGTGGAGAAAAGGCTTAAGCGAACAATCTAAGGATGAGTTGAAGCCTACAGACCAAAAATGAAACTAATGAGATGTTGAGTACTACGGTCAACTGGAATGTTTAAGAGAATTTGAATGATGGACGGTTGGGTGAAAAACAAAAATTTATTTATACTTAACGCATTTATTAGTAACAAATTATACATAAAAAATTTTACTGTTGAAAAAATGACATAAAAGAGGCTGAAAAGACGTTTTTTTCTCTCATAGAAATGAAAAACACATCTATAGATGTGACTTAAAAATTCGATTCCTTGGTGTATTCAATATTAACAACAATGCCTAAAAAATCGTGCGTAAATGTGTGAATGAAATAAAGTAATTTACCTTAAAATCAAATATTCCCATTTGTAAACGTTTTGCAAATGTCCCTGTAGCCAAAAAGCACTCAAAAATAAGATTCATTGAGCACTATTGACAAGTGAAAAAGATAGCTTACAATCCTTTGCGATCTCTCTTGCTTCTCCTCGTACACCGAATGTGGCTGCATCCTAAATGTTACAAAAATACAAATAAAACATCTGCGCAAATGTGTGAATGAAATAAAGTGATTTACTGTAAAATGAAATAATCCTATTTTAAACGTTTTTCAATTGTAAATAAGATTCGCTGAGCACTGTTGACAAGAGAAACAGATAGTTTACAATCTTTTACGATCTCCCTGTACGCTATAAATTTTTCTCTCCAACTCCTTTTGTGTCTTTAAGAGATGACGGTAAATGCGAAGTTGCCATATGACAGATAAAGTTAAGAGTGGAGATGAGTGACGCTTTGTATAAAAGTTATCTGCATATCGGCATAACTTCTCCTCGTGTACAGAATTTAGATATCACTTCTACGCTTCAAAAATACAGATAAAACACAAGAGTCTGCGCCTGGAACTCCAGATGCCCCCTTCGCAACAGCACCACTCCGCAACAGCGGCTCTCGGTCGTACAAAGTATCGTTTCCGAATGTTTATTTCCAATTTCGGCCAATCGCGCGCTTGATTTATCGCCCTGAGCACGACTTGTTTTCGCGCGCCCCACATCCAGGACAACTCCATTACAGCCGCTTATTCAACTTCGGGCGCCTCTCCTCGTCCCCGGGGAGGCATAAGTCGATTACGCGAAGATAAATCTCTCACGCTAATCGATTCTTCTCGCCTCCGTTGTCTTATTCCACTTTCTGACAACTAATTTCCCTCCTCCTCCTCGCGCGCTACCGTAATCTTATAAATATCGCGCGCTCCCCTGGGACCGCGCCCCTAAACGCATCGCCATAAAGCTTTATAGGGTCTGTTGCGAAAAGACAAAAAGAGGCAACGATAAAAATCCAAATATAATTGATTATTTCCAATTGCATACAGGTGAGATCAGTCCGTTCGGGATTTACTGGACGAGGGAGAGCCTTCTCGTATGGTGATGCCGGCCGGCTGTGTGATAGGGAAGAGAGCGAACATGAACGGCGCCATGCTCTTACAGGCCTGAAACAAGCGATGATGATAATTTTTGTTCTCTGAAGAAGAGTTCCATTTCCTTGGAATAATTCGTCATCATCCGTGCAAATATTTAAAAGAAAGAATTGAATGATGTATAGTATTTGTTTGTATTCTTACGTTAACGCGAAAGCTAGATCTAAAATGAAAACTTAACAGGTATGTTCCTTTAGAAAGAAAAAAAAGAAAAATATAAATACATAGAGTCTACAAAGCAATAATATTCAGGTAATAACACATCAAGATGGAATTTCATATTTATGTAAAAATGCTGGCCATTGCAAATTGCTTACAACCAGCGCGGAAGAACGCTATAAAATAGCTGTATTTCCATTTTATTTGAAATGGAACCCAAAAACCCAACCCCAAAAATTTTTCAATCAATAGGAAAATCCACTGGAATAAGAAGCACGTCTTTCACACCAACCATTCACTTTGTGCTCGTCTTAGCACTGCTTACAACCGCAATTTATTCATTATACTGGCGAGAAATTTCAGGTGCACCAAGTCCTAGCCGACTGAATTTTTAGCTTTTTTGTTTCTTTGTCAGATTTGGAACGTAGAAGAACGCTATTGTCATTTTAATTGAAAGCCCAAAAATTGTAGCGTCTAACTTTTGTTCTGAGTTAAGGTTTCAATTTCTCTTACGGTGGTTTCAAACACAGAGTTAGACATTGACCACGGCATAGATCAAAAGATTTATGACCCCGATAAAAACGTTGCACATGCAAAACCTCACCTGAACCCGAGGATACTTGGCATTTGGTCTCCGTCCCCTTGGGACCTTTGGCACTGCCAAGAGACTGTCAATGGAGAAAACGCCGCCTGGTCCGGGAGACTCCTTCTTGTCCTGAATTGAGTTGGCGAATTGAGATAAGGAAAGGATATGGTACCTGATTGTCGCTGGAGTCACTGAGCGGCTCTCCGCTGCATGTTTGAGGGTACTGGTGGGACTGAGGACGGCCGGGAGCTTTGCGGGTCTGCTCCTTCTTTCGCCACTTCGCTCGACGATTTTGGAACCAGACCTGGAAGGAGTTTTTATCACGTTGAATTAATTTTGTTCTACTGACACAAGCAAAAATCATACTTCCTGTCCCTATGTAACATGAAGTAAATATTTATTGTGTTCATTGTTGAGTGATATATAACGACGTTTTTCACAGATCATGGATTAGGGGGGGGGCGCTCCCACAGTCAGATTGAATTACACTACTTATTCAATATCTTGACAGAATTTGGGCCTTATGTGATCATGAGAAAAAGTTCTTTCTACAAAAACAAAAATAAGAAGCTGATGCTTGATTTAATGGCGACGAATGAGTTCTCGTCGCCTCTTCATCCCTCGCTCGCAATTTAGGCCCAATCCCTTCCGAAAAATGGATTGTTTTTCATTTGAACTAACGTCGTAATTAATAACGCGGAAATAAATTGGCTTCGTGCTTCCAAATCCCCGGCATCGGCCAATTTGACTCAATCAAATAGGCCATCGCCGCAGAGCTCATCCCTCTCGCCCCTGCGGCCGTCTTTATCGTCGCCTCGATCTCGTGTTTCTACACGCGGCGCGCACACAAACAATCAAATAATCAAATTATCTTCTATCTAAATGACGCCGTTTGGCTCTTTGCGAACAAATGCTACATTACGATGTTCCCCGGAGGCACCGCGCTCTCTTATGGACGAGGATTATCCGGACGCAAAAATGAGAGAGTAACTGAATCCGAAGTCTGAACTACTTCTGTGAGTTGGCCCTTGAACGAACCTGAACACGGGACTCCAGAAGGTCAAGACGAAGCGCTAGCGCCTCACGCATGAAGACGTCCGGGTAATGGCTGGACTCAAAAGCCGACTCCAGTTGTTCCAGCTGGTAGCCGGTGAAGTTGGTGCGAGTGCGACGGCGTTTCGCTTCCGAGGACTTGTCTAAAGAGGTGTGATCATACAAAGGTTCTTCTACCATGCATGTGTGACAGGGAAGCAATTCGCGAATCACATGCAAAAATATAAAAAATTAAATAATTTAATAATGAACCAATGTAACAATTACAAGCTACTTAAAATTTTCACAATAAAAATTTTACAAGCTTTCACGCTGTTGATGTTTCAAAAATTTTATAATAAGCTTTAAAAAAAGTTTACGAATAAATTTTTTGTGAATTTTGAAAATGGGTTTCAACTACAATCTTTTTGCTTTTCTAGAGATAACGCCACAAGCGTGGCTGGCAATTGTAGCCCAAAAATCTGCTGACATGTATAGTTAAAGACTTTAGAATGAATAAATACGAAGCACCGCAAAATAAACTTATTATTTGCTTGTTCTAAAAATTTAAACATCAATCTAAGTGCCATCAAAAATGCACACTTAAAACATTAATTTATAACACTTAAGAGGATTTAGCATAAACGTACTCCGCGCAATCTCACCTTTCTTTCCGTCTTCTTCTGCAGCTCCATTTCCACCTGACGTATTCTGGTTGTCACAAGAGGATTCCGGACTGCAGGACCTACTGGGCGCCTCTGAATTTGCATCCTCCTCTTCTTTAACCTGACCGGTGCTATCGGAGTTCTGAGCTGAAAAGACGCTTTTATAAAATACTACACTTTGCTATGATTTGCAAAAATCAAAAATCAGTCTTTTGTATTCCGTCGCTTTTATATACCTAGAACTAGCTAGCTATTTGTCTTGGCTTCCATACAAGTGACTGTTAAGCAAGGGGCAAAAATAGAAAAACATTGACAAAGAAGATAGCTGAGATTCGAGCAGAGATCCTACCGTACTCCCACTCACCGTTGTTGATCAAGTGGTGCTGGAGCTTCCAGTACTGGCTCCAGATGGACTGGAGATCGACGTTGGCAAACATGCTTCCACGCGTCGGCTCTTCGCAACACTCTTCTTGGGCCGATCGGGGGGAAGGGCAAAAAGCGCGAATCATTCCAATGGAATATCTACTGTCCCCCAGGGCCAATAACGTCCAATCATGTGGTGCGAAGAGGGCGGCGCCAGCCGGGCAGCTTCTACTCCCTGTGCACACAGCACTAAAGCAACTCCCAGAGTAGCGCGAGCCAGAGACAAATTACTGTTTGTCCAATTAATTAGCCGATTTGGAAGCGCGCGTCTCCATTTCCGGCCGCAAATTAATTAACCCGTCATCAATCACTGCGCGATTTATGCACGCGACAAGGGAGGACCATGTGCGCGCGGGAGAGGATTTCGGAGGCACGGCGAATTACAGCCGCACGGACATCTGCCACCTCTGGATGGGAATCGGAAAAGGTTGTTCTATAAATGGACAAGTGGAACCGGATACTGATCGGGCAGGACTGATAAGCTCTGTGGCGGAAACTGTACACCCCAAAGCAAAAATGTCTCTATAATAGCGTACCATCTTCAAGTACTTTTTTTTGCGGTTTTCGTTATGTATGCGTTCTTTTTTTCACTTTCAAAGCCATCACTCTGCAGGAGCAACAGAATTTTTTTATAAACGACAGGAAGTGGCAATCTTCACACTGAAATGTTAAACGCACTTATCAAGGAAGGATCTTGCCACCAAGGAACTGCAGTCCGAAAAAAATAAATAGAGTATCGCTCGAAAATTTGCTTTTGTGATTGATTGCCGTTGTCATCTACCATTCTCCTTTATGTTGGCGTTGATACAGGGGTAAAGGTTACATACCTTTTGACAAGATCGTATTCATCACACTAATTGGGAATGATACAATGAAATCAATAATTTATTTTAAAAATATGTATTTTTAAATATCAAGGACAGAGAACAAAAATCGTAAGGAAAACTTGTTCACCATTCTCAGAAGTCGTAAGATCCAACGTCAAACTTGCATACATACATTGCTGTACCTTATCCACTTTATCCATCCACTAACAATGAGTAGCAACTTTATCGGAGCTGGAAAGTCGGAATCGCCTCTTTCAGTCCAACGTTGTAAACTGTAGTTTCTACTTTTTTTTCTACTTCTACGTAAACTATCTTAAACTCCGCCCATCTTCTTTCGTGTGTGTATTTCCACTCAAATACAGCCCACGCACTCACCTGGCCTGTTGCACTCATTTCCCACTTTGCTCCCTTGCAAGTGCATTCCCTCGGCTACCGTACCCTCCCACCCCTGCGCCTCATCCAATAAACTCATCAAAAAGGCAATTGCATTCATCGCTGCTAAGATAAACAATTTCCCCGCGCGCATCTAATTTCATCGCGTCTTCCTCCAAAAACGAGACCTTTAACTAATTACCAATTTAATTGGTGTCATTCGAGATAAACACAATACTGCCTCTTCTTCGACGTCTCTTATAAATTGGCCGGAAATTTAATTCATGAATATAATTGGACTTTGTTTGCGTTCCTCCTTCCCCTACGGCAAATTAATGCGTCTTCCGCGAAAGGGGACGCCGACGTTGCATTTTCTCGATTCCGATCCCGAAATTGGCCATCCAGAGGCCAATCGCAATCCGTCAATGAGATTACGAAAAATTAACTTGAGCTCTTTATCAAGCTGTGGAATCGCGGCAACAATTCGGCCGGGCGAATCGAGTGCGCGAGCAATTAACGCTCGGGGCCCCCGGGGAGCCTAACTCGCGGGATTTGCATAAACCAATCATAAGTGATCATCGTCACCGGAGTGCATATGTCATTCGCGCGCGCCAAGAATTCGCGCGCCCAAAAAAGTGACAAAGTGGTGGTGCGGGCGAGAAATTGGAAAACTGGCCCCCGGGGGCGCCATTCGAAAATATTTACATAACTATAATCAGCGATAAATCGCAAGTGCTGCCAACAGGGAATTGTCGATGATGGATCAGTTGCGGTTGGGCGCGGAAGGCACCCAATGATTTCTTAGTTGTTGTGGGTGTGCAGAAGCGCACGATGGAAGACTCAGGGGCTGCTGCATCCAGAGGAGTCGAATCGACTCCGAAACAAGCTCTGAATAGAGACTGGAACCGGCATGATTCCAGGGCCGAATTTCTAGAGCCACTTTCAAGGAGTGGGCCGCCTTATGTGGTGATTATGTCATCAAAAATAAGCTCACTCGATTTCAAGAAGTAGGTCTTCCATGATGTATCATTCAGAATCAATCGGTTCGTTTGGCGAAGAACTGCCGATGCATGGTTCAAGTTTAGGATTCCAGCGATGTATCTCTCATTGACTCCTGTCGGAACTGTTCATTTGGTGTGGAACTGTCCCTTTGAGGAAAGAAGGCGCTCAAGGGACGGTGCTACAGTATCCCCACATGTGAGAAACTCAAGTAGATGGTAAAACACAAGAAGTCTGCTCGAAAGAGGGCTGTTAGTGCAATCTTGATTCGTTGTTTCTTCTACTTCCAAATTTGGTTCCATAGGAACCGAATAAACCCGAAAACTGCAGATGTCCTTCCACAGTTCACGATCTCGGCAGAGGACCACCCACAGCGACTGATGCGGCGCCCAACTGAATGTGCGATGTTTCCACACCATATATGTGGCTGGGCTGGATTCCTTTGATGTCCTTCGTTTCTTTCAATTATCGTTCCTTTGTTTTCTCCCGTTTCTATCGAATAGACGTCGCCAAGAGTAACCTTCCTTTCAGAGGCATCATGGACGCGATGGACGACGTGTGCGGTCAGACGTTGGAGGACGTGAAGAGGCTCGTGAACAAGCAGGTCAAATCAGGCAAGATCTCGCGCACGGAGGCCGGCCACATCGTCAAGAAGTGGAAGTCACGCGAACACCGAAGAATCGGCAGGCAGACAGAGAAGAAGACGGCACAATTCTGCTACGCGTGCAGGTACGCCGTCCCCCGCTCTATTCTTCTACTTGTTCGTTCCAGGCAGAGCGGTCACAAAGTGTCCGATTGTCCGAATTCCACTGAGAAGGACTTCAACTCCGGACTGTGTTTCAAGTGTGGGTCCACGGAGCATACCAGCTCGAAGTGTCCCCGGAAAAACGTAAAGGGGTTCCCGTACGCCTCATGCTTCGTCTGTAAGAAGCAAGGCCATCTATCCAGAGACTGTCCCGACAATTCGAAAGGAATCTACCCTGATGGTGAGTACTTGTCAGTGAAGACCGCTGGAGCTCCGCTGAAGTTGCACGAGATGCCGTCCGATTTTTCTATCTTCCCAGAAGTGGTCATTTCGGCGGTAGATGAGACTGTTTTTCTTCTTGGCTGCTTATATTTTATTGAGGAGGCATGTGTTGAAATTGCAACTTGTTGTTCCAAGTATTATGATTATTAACTTGCTCCCTTTAGGTGGTTCATGCAACGTCTGCGGGTCTCAGATGCATTTGAGGAAGGATTGCCCAACGATGCAGCAGAAGGCGGCTGATAAGGAAGAACGAGGTAAGGACCACCCTTGTTACAGAGGTATCTAAGTTATTTGTTTTCAGTTGTTGCACTCGTCGAACAAGGAAGTGATGTAGGTGGGGATGAAGACGTCGTGGTGAAAAAACCAAAGGCGGTCAAGAAGGGGCCAAAGCGAGTGAAGTTCTAAACGTTTCAGATTTGCACCTCACGTTGTTGATTTTTTGTTTGAAATTTATCTGTTGAATATAGTTCCCTTCACAAACATACGATAGGGTATAACTGCAATGCGTGGATTTTCAAGCCAAACAAAAACATTAACATCTAGGGCAGTTACTTGGTAAGCTACCGCTTGATCAGTGGAGTCTTGATTAGTGGCGCCTTGATTAGCGGCGCTTTCTTCTCGACAGGTTCTGCTGCCCTCCTCTCCCTCACATTCGGACCCGGGAAGATCTTCGACAAGATCTTTGTACCGGGATTTTTGGCGTCGCTTCCTGGTGTGCCAGGGAAGATTGCTCCACTCGGCCGTTGTTCGTTCGTCGCCACGCCGCTTGACTTAGGGTCACTGCTCGGAACGTGTTCGGACTCTGGCTCGGATTCGAAGTCGCCGCCACTACTATCCATGTAGAACTCAGCGCCTTGTGTGACAATCTGGAGCGGGAATTGACATTTCTTGCAGGTTTTGGTTACAGTGAAGCAGTCGACACAGTACAGTGCGCTGCAGTTACAGCAAACACGGGCGTTGCTAAAATTACATATGTGTATGCAGATTACGGTTGTCGAAAATCTTACGATCCATCGGATATTTTCAGATCAGGTCTAAAGCAGCGAGTGCAACTGCTAAAATCTTTTGCGAGTTTCTTCAAACCGTCATTCACCAGCTGACCTCTGCCAGCGCCTTCGTCGGCCACTAATTGCGCTTCTGCGCCTCGGTGCTGTAACGGAATTCAGTAACAAGGTGTCAATATCGAAAGTAAACCTTTTGTGCAGTTTTCAAGCAGGTGGTCAGGACATCCTTTCTTCCTTCCAGAATTGCATTGTACGCGTAAAGGGCGCGAACGCGTTTTCGTGCCGGAAAGTAATGCGTGGCAATTGTGTGCCGAGCGCGTGCCGCATACACCTACAAAAACCAAATATCATGACTATCCTAATGTAAGGGCCAACCTTCACGTAGGAAAGAACGAGACAGCAAAGAAAGAAAAAGAACGACAGCTTGAAAAGTTCATAATTCGGTGGATTGGGGTACTTGAAACACTCTCTCCACGATTCCTCGCGTTTTCTCATCATGTCTCCCACAGGCTCAGCGGTTTCCAGCATCGCTTCAAAAACTGAACTTAGAAAGCCAGCTCCGGTAACCTAAAGAAGGACTTGTTGCGGTCTCACAAATCACAGGCTTACCTTGGGAGCGAACACGTTCGGAACTTCCATCTGTGTTTTATTGCTTTGGAAGAAACCATTTGTTCTTTCGAGTATCTCATATATCCCCGTGTCTAGCACCACCAGAAAGCACGGAACTGCCAAGTAGATGAAGACCATAGCGACAGCGATGGCCGCGCTCGCTTTCTCGGATTTCACCATGTGCAAGGACCAGGAAGTAGTCATCTAAAACAATCAGCTTACAGTGCACCAAATGTAAAGGATACCTTGTCCCTTTCGCCTGCAGTCAATGGAAGCAAAGTTGTTTCCCCTTGGGATTCTCTCTGTTCGTCGATCTTCACGAATTCGTCGGTGATGAAGAAATTGTCCGTCTTCTCACTGCTCAAGAACTGAACTATGTAGATAATCGCCTGCAAAAGAGAAAGACCGCTGTTAACTGTTCGTGATAAACGATTGCAAGAATTAATTTTTACGATTATTCAACTCACCTGAAGGAAAGGTAAGGCGATGGTGACGGAAATCATTAGGTCAGCTATGCGGGAAATCAGTCTGGAGATTTCATTGATCATCCTTAAACTGTCTTTAATCTCTTCGTTGATCATTGTCCGATTAAAACTTGTGGTTTCGTTCATGAAAACATCGTATGTCACTGTCGCATTGAGGCCGTTGTAGTTCCTAACTTCTTTAGTTGTCTAAAGAGTAAATAATATAAATAACCTGCACAAGGCATTTTACGAACATTCAAGAGAATGTCGAGAGTTGCATCTTTGGTAAGAACTTCTACTGCTTTATCCATGGCGAGCTTCTGGTAGTGAGCACTTCCTTCCTTCACAGATTTCTTTACGCTTCTAGGCAAATCGCAAACGTTGCGAAATGAGAAAATGAAGCCATCACAAACCTAAATGCATTTCGCGGTTTCTTACAATTAGTCACGCAAGCAACTTACATAACCCTTCGCTTTCATAATCCATCCACACCCGAACCAAGCCTTGTCTAAACACCAGAAGTGTATATTCTCAAATATGTCGATGCACTATAATGACAAGCAGATAACAACAGATCCAGCAATATTGACTTACAATGTTGTGAGGCGCGCGAAAAAATGACCTGCACTTCACTCCGACATTTTCAAAGAGAGCTGCATGGACTTGCCTCAAATCAATAACCCTAGAAGACGGTGAGTCCTGTTGATACTATAAAATAGAACCTACTTTCCCACTGATTTTTGGAAGTTTTTAACGCCGGTTCTGAGCTTTCGTAGGGTTTCTCCTATGTGGGCCAACAGAATGTTCAGCCTCGAGGTTGCAGTCTGGAAAGAGAAGAGAATTATATACAGAAACGAGTTTGCTTACATTGATGATCCCGCCTTTCATCTCCGTTGAGGAATCCTGTCGGAATTCGGACATTCGCTGTCGAACGCATGCGATGGTAGTGGCTGTTTGTCCTATGTTCGTCGTAATGTTATCTCCACAACTCTGAAATTCAATAAGTCAATTGTGCGGTTACAAACAGTTTGCTTCCAACAAGGAATCACAAACAGATTACTTCAAAGAGTGCCCTCTTAAATCCTGCCCCATCGCTATCGCGATATATAGCGCCTCGTCACACAAGAACGTGATGCGCCAGTGGTCGAGTCGGTAACACGACAGATTGCCAAATGCGCGATCTGGGTTCGATCCCCATTCAGGCCGTTCAGTTTTAATTGATAGTGTTTGAAGCTATCGACTGAGGATAAGCGGCCTAGAGAACACGCACCTCTCAACCGGTGAGCCTGTCTCGAAAGGCTTAACGCTGTAAAGGGCGGACACCTTTTTCACGGCCTTGATAAAATCTTTTCATTTTTTTGGAATGGGCCACGGAGAACACCAAGATTTAACTTGGTAGAGACCATTCATAGTTTTAAAAACAACTCACCGTAAATGTCCAACTGATGATGAAGAGTATGAGCATGGTTTGCATTCTAGCCGTTAATAACGACGGCATAGCGAGAAGCACGATCAGGCGAACCAACGGGATCATGAAGACAGCAATAGTCACCGCTTGCGTGACAATAGCCACCGTGGTCCCAGTCCTAAATCGACATCATTAAATGGAAATTGGTCTGGAAACTCACAAAATGAGCTCGTGTGGAAATTTCAAAGTTAAAAACGTGAACAGGATCATTCCAGCGAGTTGACAGAGAAACCACGTAAAGAAGAAGCGAATTATTTTGTTCGCTCTGAAAAGGGACAACACATTAGAGAAGTTCAAATGATGAGTTACCTTGTTCCATTGTGAAAAATGCTATAGTAGACGTTGGTCGGCTTGGGACGGCGGTCAGCGGCTACTATGAAAGGGAAAATCACAGTAAGCTGTCGAGTACACCGCTCCCAAAACGTCAATAGCGGTGGCTCTCCAAAGATGGCCCGGTGAGAATTGATAATCTCTCTCTGGAACTTCGCTAAGGAGTTCTCCGCCTTAGCTTTTGATTTATACATTCGCGGGCGACACATGGTCGCTTGTAGTCACTCCGCGTCGTTGAGGGTGCAATACTTCAGGACGATAAGCGGGAGGTGCACAGGTTCAGCCGATCGGGGTCGGTAGATGCGATGAAATGCGAAGCAGAAACACAAAAAGCGACAGGCTGCTGACTGAGACATAAAAGGACAAAAGCTGTTTGCAGCAAAGACAAAGCAGACAGTTGGTTGTGACTTGTCTACGAATGATGTCTGTCTTCGTGCCTTGTTCACGAGAGGGTCCTCTGGACCAAGGCTCGTTTCTTTCATGCCTACAACAATTCGACCTTCCTATCTGGGATACGGGATTGCACGCTACAGGTATTAGATAACTCCTACGAACTTCCGGATTTAATCGAAGACTGCAGGGCATTTGTAGACAGGAATATTTGGTCCTGCAACGATGCGGGGAAACAGTTGACAAACCAGGCGACACCACACACGAGGGGACAAGGCATCGTCTCGATTTTTCGTGCCCCGATATTCCGTCTCGATATATCTATTGACTGTCTTTGATCAATGCCTATATTTTCGATATATATTTTCGAGATCGTAATATCAGCTCCTATTGTATCCCATCATTTTTCAGAGCTATGCTACCACCACCACCAGAAATGAACATTTACCGTGAACTGGACCCTGAGCTCTACGACCTTTACATGATGATGCCTGAAGGAGCGAGCCGCATTCTCGCACGTATGGTCCTTGAGGAGCTCGCGCGCCGTGCCGCCTTTGGAAACCCTGTGGAGATCCCCAAGAAGGAGTCTTCCCCCGCTTCTGATGACATCATTTGGCTGTAGTTTACATGTGTTTAGAAGTTGTCTGATTCTTATGAAATATTTAGGCAATAAATATATTTTGCTATAATATTCACTGGTGATTTAGGGTCTCTTGGTGGAGTTCCTCGAGGAACTCCGTTGAGTCATTCATTGTTTGCGTGCTTCGGACTAATCTCGAATAGTTTGATGTGGACGCTTCAAGGTAGCGCTTGAGGGAAAAGATGTAGCGCCCCCTCGTAATTCTACTTCTGTTGTCTTCATTAGTTGTTCAAGGTTAGTGAACTTAAACAACTTCTAAAATAAATAATTTATTATTTACACACCCGATTAATTGCGGTTGACAACGGCCTTCTTCCGTGCCCTCCCGAATGGAAGTCCCATGGGTATGCCCAGATCTCCGAGACCCATAAGAGGAGCCGGGGCCATTTGGGGCACTCCTTGTTGCAGTCCAGGTTGCGGCCCGGGCGCCGGTCGGAGGCTACACACGGGGCTGAAGGCGTAGCAGTTGACCCCACCAGCCGACACTTGGCAGAACTCGTCAGTGTGTGCGATGTAGGAGAAGAAACCGGTCCCACAGACGACGTTGAAGAACTGCGAGAACTCGAGCTCGGCCTGTGTTTGGATGGCGCGCTTGGATCCCTCGGCGTCCCCTGCCACGATGTTCTGAAATGGAACGGGGTCGATGCGTGACTACGAACGGGCTCCGTTACGTTCTGGATTAGCGCCTGTAGGCGCGCGCTGTTGCACTTGTCGTGGCTTTCCATGCCGCCCTGCTCGGTGTCGCATTGACCCATCGGACAATCCTAAAGGAGTCGGAGACTTACAGGAGTTCTTAGGCATGCCAATAGAAAGTATATTGATTCCACAGCTTGTAAAATTGTAAAATGTCGGCATCCAAAAATAATCTTTTCTCTCCTAACTTTCATGCTATTCTCCACTTCTTATCAAGCTTCTTTCCTCGTCAAATTGAACCTACCGATTGTTGCTCCACTCTTACATTACTGTAGTCGGGCGACGCGTCCACTTCGCTCGTTAGGATAGAGTCGGCCGCCCCTCCAACCGCAGTCATCAGTGGCGGGGCCAGGGTCGTAGGGGCGAATACCGACAACAGTCGTATTGGCTCCGGAGTTTGGGTCGCGACGCTGCGGAAGGAGGTTGGCGCCCGTGACTAAAAAACAGAAAACTAGCTATTGTAGTGTTCACGTACGGTTACTGTATACACGGAGGCTTCTTCGTATTTGCCCGGTTGGAGAGGGGGCTGGGATGGAATGTTGGCGGCGGGGATGTAAACCGGACCACGGGATGGAGGAGACATCGACTGATAGCTAAATCGTTGTTGGTGAACCCTGTTAATAACTAGCCTAGTATCTGTTCTTTCCATGTTTTCTTATAAGTTATTTTGGTTCATCATCAGTAAACCTATCTTCCAAAGTTTAGAGCAGTGAAAACGCGCGGAAAGCGACCACAAGAAGAGACGGCCTGAATGAATGATGTCCTGGATCTATCTCATTAAAATGGATCAGCAAATTTTTGAAACCGTCAGATCACCGTATTTGCCTTGACTAAATTAGCTCTCCTTAGGGGTCTCACCTGGCCGCTGGCAATTCCGGCTGCGTGAAGTTGTATCTGTATCCACTGCTCTCAACGCCGAACAGTCTGATGATGTGACCTTTCTTGTCCCGAGCGAACGCCTTCACCTTGTCCTCACTAAGCCAACTCGGGTCTTTCCGGCTCATCAACACCTGGAAGTTCTTGTCGATCTGCGGCTGCGTCGTATCGTTCATGTGCACGACCACCTTGGGCGGTTCACGCGCCACCTTCCTCTGCTTGGCTGCGCGGTTCTTAAACACCCGATAGAAGCGCTGCCGCCAGTTTCGGATGTCTTCGGCGTGCTCTGGTGACAGGGCCGCCCTCGGGTCCGGCGAAGATACAGTAGGCTGGAACTGGAAGCCGGTGGAATGAGGGGGCGTTTTGGGTTTCGTGGGCTTCATCGGGTTCGGCTTGCCCCCTGGCGGTTCGTTTATGAGCGAAAACGGAGGGTCGAAGATGCGAGGCGCCCCGCCGAAGAGGTTAATCGCTGTCGTGGTGCTCACCGGGGACACTTGTCCCTCCGATGGAGACCACATCTCCAGCTTCTGCTCCTCGGTGTCGGAGTGTTTGTTTAGGTTGGCCAGGAGCTCCGTTTTGAGGGCGCCTTTGGACAACGGCTTGCCGGATAGTTGGCCGACGACGAGCGGGCAGAAGATGAGCAGGGGGAGTAGACTAAGGATCATGTTAGGGTGTGCTGCAATGGAGGGTGAAGATATATATGAATAGGAGTAAAGTATTTGACACGTGTAGAAAAACGAAATTTTTTTTAGCATGTTTAGTGATCTTGGACATCTTTAATGTCCTTTAGAAAGAAGAGCTGTCGTAAAAGCTGCAGAAATCCCATTTGAATGTGTCGCGGAATTCGAGCTAAACATCTCACGAAACCTAAAACCTTCAAAACGTAAAATCTCAGGTACTCTAATGATTTGGGGATAATCGTAGGGATAAAAGTCCGCTGAGGGGATAATCGTCGCCTTTTATGTTTGCTTTGGAGAACATCGGTTACTACATTTAGATAAGAAAAAAAGGGAAAGTTTCATGGAACTCTTGGACAATAATAACTTAAGATCTCAATAACAGTCGAACATTTCAACACTTCAAGCCAATAGATGAACCAAGAAGGAGGGTCGCGGTCACAGTGAAATGGAGAGTGACCGACTGAAAGGGAGGCCGGCGCGTGAGATCGCGCGCATGATCGTCAAACACTCGAGAGCGCTCCTCAGGACGACGGGTGGCAAAAACTCGGAATCCGGGCGCCGGTCACTCCGATGCCCGGCGGGAGGCGACTGCGAGGGAGCGCTGAGAAGGTGAGGGAGGCGTCCGCAATTAACCTCGTTCCTCGGCTGTCAGATCTAATTTTAATAAGAGCAACGAGGCCGATTTGAATTTTGAGGAAATTGGATTATCCCGCAAATGAGCGAAATTGAAACCGGACTGGTTTCCGAGCGATTTGTTGACACGAGCGAACGCCGTCCCACGCGCTAAATACCACTGTAATCGCTTGCTTCTTGTGGTCGTTTGGAAATCGGTGGATATCCACATCATGCACTTTCTGCGTAGTTTTAATGTCCATTCATAAAGTATACTTATTTTCCTAAAACTCCATTCCCTCAGCATTTTAAAGGAGTCCTGAAAAATCTTTACTTCAATTATATACATTATTTTAAGTAGCGGAGGCTTTTCAAGAAATTTTTGTATAAGGAACTGAGAATCGAGAGGGTTACGAGAGAGTCAACGTTCAAAGTTTACAATTCAGTGCAATACACCCATAAAAATCAGCTTTATTTATTAAAGTTCAATAAAACATCTTTTACGCTATCAGCTTCATCTGGATTTTTATTATGCATTTATTGTTAATTGTCACCCGCACATGAGTGTTTAGATTTCTAGGCTCGGTAACACTGTCCTTTTACAGCCGAAATTTCATATTTTTATTATAATTCTCGTTATCTATGGACATTTACGCACACATTGGCTTCCTTGTTCAAAAAGTCCGACAGTCGCTCTTTACATTTCCTGAAATTTCCTGAAACGGCTAGTTGATCAGTAAGCTGCAAAAGAGCCGTCTAGACAGCTCACCAGCTGTAAGGATGATGACAGGCGCTCAACTCATTTCCTCCTTTGGTCACTCACGGAATTAGTCGACATGTCTGTTGCTCTTCTGCTACTCGTCTTGTTCCCTCTTCAGTGCGTAGCGGATTCTAGACTCAAAGTATGTTATCACATTTCCCTCATTGCGTTCTCTCACTGATTGTATTCTATTCCAGCTCAAGGAGGACGATCCGATCCCGGACATCGCTCCTCCGGTCAAAGATGCCGAG
>JADLIF010001578.1:0-40207 GCA_016648015.1 Steinernema khuongi | reverse complement strand
GCCATAACTTCTTGTGGTTGCGTTGAAATGATGGGGTGCTCGAACAAAAGTTGCTTGTCTAGTCGCGTAGAATACGATGGAGCCAAAAAAGTTGCCAACTTTTTCCGAGTGCACTGTCCCTTTAAGCCAACTGTAAACTAGTTGATGAGACCACGATAAGTCAACCAAAAGGGGTGAAAAGAAGAAGATGAAACCATGCATGACACACTCCAAATTTTGGATTCTAAAATTTGCTCTTAAAATCACGCTGCAAAACGTGGAATACAAACAAAAAGTTATCTTTGGAAACTTATGTGAAGTAGTTTAGCCCTTTTCAACTTCCATGTTCTCTCTAAGGCGCTTTTGGAGGATTTGACATTCAACAGGACATGCGGTGGACCAAAATACCCTTCTGTAATTCAACAACACCGCCAAGAAATCTCAAAGTCAATTCCCAGAACAGCCGGATACCTAGAACAAAGGCAGCTGAAAGCACATGAGCCGACTCAGGATGGAATTTTGTAGTTTTATACTAGAGACCAAGGCAAATCAGACCAAGTAGAAAAAAGTGGGCCAAGAAGTCACGGACACGTCCACGGAGAGTTCTTAATTCTCACCCTGCAAGGGACTCCCGTGGCGACGATGATGAACGACGTGGTCAGAGTCGCGTGCGCGCGTAATCTTCTAATCCAGCGGCATTTATCATAACCAATCGGGGACCGCCGATCGATGCGCACAGTCCCTTAGGCTCACCGGACGCGGCGACGTTCCGCGTACTCGGACCGGTCCGGCCGACTCGCTCGCCTTAAGAGGTTGTTTATTGTTGCACGCGCGCAAAGGGAACGTTCCAGCGCCTCACAAAGGGAGTCCGCGTCTAAGTGGACTCGCGTGAATGGAGTTGAACGATCACGCGCAGAAGAGGGCCCCGGGAAGGTGGGGAGGTTGGATAGGCAACGCGAGATTTCCGGGTTCTGAAGGGGATAAAGAAGGTTAGGGAAATACTTTATTCAAGAGGCATGAGTCTTCTGCTTTGAAGATCAGAAGTAGCGTGTGGGATAAATTTAAAGATCTGAACCTTCTTCTACTAGGTTTTAGAACGAGTATTTTGCAACAGATTACGGTAACCCTTACTGTATGAGGGCACGACACCGCTTCCAGAAAAGAGACGATAAAAAACTGCAAGTATAGGGGCTTCCGAAATTGTAAATCCATCCTACACCATAAATACTTGATCCTTTTCCAAGTACCTGCCTGGATGTGGCAAAAGGAATGACGAAAAGACTTAAATGCCCACGCCGGAAGAAACCGTACAGGACAACCGAAACCGTGCATCCATCCGCTATCCCATCCAAAACAGGGAACCGCCACCTCAGGTTGTAGGGCTGTTCGGTCCAGCGAGCACTCCGTCAGCCATCCAGCGGACTAACAAGCTGCCATTTGCGCGACAATCGTCGGCAACCGGTTCCAATTTTTCGGAACAAAAAGGCGCCGATTTGCACTCGGCGGCGCTGATTGTGCCGCTGCCGGAAGTACTCCCGCGAAGGGGCGCGTGGAAAAGGAAACTTTATCGGCAAAAGATCACTTCGCAGCTTCGGTCGCTTTGGTGGACTTGCGCTGGCTTCTCGGCTTCAGGACAACGGACTTCTCGGGGTTGACAGTTTCGGAGGACTTGCTCTCAGATGCGGTGACTTCGGACTTTCTGACGGACTTCTCCTCCAGCTTCTCGTCGCTCTTGAGCCGTTGGTACGTACTGTGAGATGTGGAAGCAGCTGAAAGAATAGCCAGTTCTTATGAGAACAGGATAAGAAGAATAGAACTGCGAAGAATCAAGAAGCATGTCACCGTGTTGTACATCTCTTTCCGGAGAGACTTACGTTTTACGGAGCCTGGATGGCTGATATTTTCAGAAGAACATTTCCTCTCTGATGCGTTGCATTCGGACTTCCTCACCGACTTCTCCTCCAGTTTCTCGGCGCTCTTGAGGCGGCGTTGGGAGATGCAAGTGGCTGAAAGATACAGGAAGTAGGGAAATAAAAATCAAACTTAAAATTGCAGGACGCCAAAACGCAGAGGATCAAATGAAAGAAAAGCGGAAGAATGGCGTCTCTTTAGGCTGTATATTTGTTCTGAAAAAGAGTAATCTTGGGACTTACGGTGGACGGAGCCTAGGGGGCATTCCCGGTCGAGGAAATGCTCTGTGGAAGACTTCCTCTCTGGTGCGTTCTTGTCCAAGTGCTTTTCGTGTTTCTTGCCAACCTTCTTCGTCGACCTTTCCTCCAGCTTCTCGTCGCTCTTGACGCGACTCTGAGGCGCATTGTCCGGACGTGCGGTGGCTGAAAGGGTTCCGGAAGTAGAAACGCGCAATTTCCAACTCCTAATGGTGTTGTTGTTCAACTTTTTCACCAAAACTCCTTCCTTCGCTGTTAGAAACTTAAAGAAGCAAGCAAAGTGGGCCATAAAACTCTCAAGCATGTCAACTCTGGAGACTTACCGTAATCGCTGACGTGCTCTGAAGAAGACTGCATCACAGAAGGGCTCCTATCCGAGTTCCTCTCGAACTTCCCTTCCTCCTTTGCACGCGCATGTTTCCGGCGATTCTTCTTGACCAGAATCCGCGTGCTCCTCATGCTCACCTCGGTGGCCGACTGACTCGTCAGCGCGGTGAAGTAGGGCGTTGTCGGACTCGGCGGCTTCGGCTCCACCATGACGGTCTTCGAAGCCTCTATCTCGATCGCCCGGCAGATGTCCTTCTCAGCCTGGCTGAGTTCCTGCCTGTCAGAGCGTCCGGAGTGCTCGGCCTTCTTCAGCTGGTCCTTGATCAGGTCGAGGCTTATCACGGACGACCGCTGGGTGGGAGACGATCGGACGTCGTCGTTCTTCTCCTGAAAGTGTCTTCAGTCGGCCTTCTTCTGAGATGGACTCACCATCTTGCTGCTCTCCTCGATTCCGAAGTGGGACATGAAGCTCAGATCCGCGAGGGACATCTTGCTTCTCTTCGATTGCGTCCTCTTGTACTTCTTCTAAACAAGTGATGTTTGAAGGCCGAAAAACAACAACATAAGAAGAACACAAAAAATAGTCGCTATCTGGCATAAGTCCACGCCTAAGGATAATTCAGGACTATTGTGGCTAATTTATTACGTTCTGGTCACTTTCATTACTTTGAAGATGAGACTTTTGACAATTTGGATTAGGGCTAAGGACCTAGGCAAGATTCTTAACACAAAAAGCGATATTTTCTGGTTCATATTGGAGCTTAGACCTTAAAGGATGGTCCTTGAAGAGACAGCAAAGGACTTGAATTGGAATAAAGCGAAGCATCTCAAAAGACTCACCCTGATGGCCTCAATGTCCTTCTTGTTCTTCATCATCCAGCGAGTTGGCATCGTCATGGGCGCTGGCCGCAACGGCGTCGAGATCTGCTCGAAGATCGTCTAAAAAACCCCATTCTCCCCATGAATCTTAGCGGCTCTGCTCACCTCATCCAAGTTTTCGGAACTCGCCTTGCGCCTCACCTTATGCGACTTCTCGGGCAGCTCGCATCCTGTGCCTCCTTCTGGGACCGCTTGCGTCTAGAACCGTCCAATCACAGCCTCCTCCCGCTCAGAGCTCACCTTCCCTTTCGAGTGCCGAATTGAACGCGCCGACTTCTCAGGGAGCTCCGCGGACGACGGTTTCATTCCTGAGTCCTGCGACGAAGAAGAGGATATTCTCCAGGACGGCCAACCGATCGAAGCCTCGAATGGAACGCAAATTGATGTGGTGAACCAGGACAGTTTTGCAGACGGCCAGAGAGACAGAAGCTGCAAAGACTAGACTGTCTGGATGGGGAAGACATCCCGGGTCTTGGTGTCTCCGTGGAGCAGTCGGCTTAAGCTCTTAGAGTTCTCGAAGGAGTTCTTCACCTTGGACCTCGACAAGATGGAGACGGCAACGGAGAGCTGGCTGCGGGTGGCCCAGAAGAAGGACCTTGAGCCTGTGAAAAAAGGGAAATTGTAGAATCGCATTTATACGATTCGAAAGCAGCGTTGCTCGAACCGAGACCAATGGACCCTGTGATCTCGCGTCGGATTAACACGCTTCAAGATGAGATAGAGCCTTGAAACGCAACGATGCGACGCTGGACCGCGGCCTGAGTCGAACTCGAGGTGCTCGCGCGAGGACCGAGCGCACTACCATTCAACCACACCGACATCGATTTCGCGATCCTTCGTGTGCACTAAAGTGCATGGGGTGGTGGCGGTCTTTGGCTTTTGTGCATCCGCGAGGGGATTGTTTACTATTTTTTGTGTTTTATTGTTTGAGTAACGACTTCTACTGGCAGCGGAGACCATTTCCGAGCACCTTTCGGCGGACGTTTAGAGGTCGCGGAGGTCGTCGATGAAGTAGCCTTGTGGGAAGCTCTTTAGGTGAAGATCAGGGTGGTTTGATTCTTTTTAACTAGTTTTGCGCTGGATAACAGTTGTGGAATCCGGAATGCATTCGAAAAGCGCTCAAGACCTTCCACCCCTTGAGAGAGATTTTTTGGAAATTCGGGATTTACTCGAACTATCTACAGACACTCTAGTAGGGAAAGACCGATATTTACAGTACCACAACACCCAAGGGATCCTTCTTCTGGGCCACCCGCAACCAGCTTTCCATCGCCATCTCCATCTCTTCAAAATCTTCGACGAAGAACTCCTTTGGCACGATTCGGAAGAACTCGGCGCGGTAGAGCGCGTCGATTACGGTAGCTGAACACAACAATGATACATATTAGTTTTAGGAGCTGGCTCACAGTTGGCTCCCAAGAAGTAGACGTCAATATTTCTCTGTTCGCGTATTTGCGAGACGATCTGAAGGATTTTTTTAGGTTCGGAACCAGGATTACCGTATACCTCTTTAATAGTGGCCACCCCCATTGTGTCTACGGCGGAGACTGCGCGGAAGTCGAAGACGAAGTGCGCCTCGGTGGGAGTCTTCTCCTGGAACGTAAGATGGGCCATATGTATTAGAGAACCTCTGGGATGCATCGAAATATGAACTTTTTGAAGCCTATGAAGCAGCTTTCTCGCAAAGATCCCCTTTTTAACTTCTTTAACTTCTACTTGTACACTTTACACTCCGACAGTCATCCGAGTCCGTCTCAGCTTACCTCAAGCCACTTCTGGAACGTCTTCGCGAAGTTCTTGCGGAACTTCTGGCAGTTTGAGAAGAGGATCGGTGACTGGTGGCTGAACAGACAGATACGGTGGTCCGTCGATGTCTTTGCGCTCCAAGAAGGCCTGCAAGTGCTCATACTGATCGGGAGCAGTTATAGAGCTGTTGGATCGAACCTTCTAGGTCCAAGTGTGTGTCACTACTAGAGTTGTACAAGTCGAATTTTTTCATCAAATTGTTCATTAGTTATCGCGCTTTCTTTTCCTACTCTGTAAGAGATGCTGGAGATCTACAGGAAACAAGAAAAAACGAGAATTTGGTAAAAGAAAATCATGACAAATAACCGAACGGTTATTTGAACTTCACAGCTCTAATCACTACTCTGGAATTCCAACAAGCGATCATTGGAAGGACCCGCCTGTTCAAATAACCATTTTAAAGTCAAAAAATCGAAGGGGCTTTCAGGACTGCACATTTGAATCCATCAGCCCTTCTCCCTACGTACCATTGGTTCCTCAGGACGACGGTGAAGATGGCGAAGGCGAAAGAGGCGCCGAAGCCGGTCATGATGTCCGTCAGCGCCGTCACCACCGCCGCGAAGATCCAGATCGCCTGAAAGGAGCCTTTAGAGAGTCCCCAGAGCTTTGGTCTCACGAAATCGATTTTGGACGATCTCCACAGCTTGGGCAGCCCGATGATCTTGATGTAGAGCGGACGCATGGACACAACAACCACGGCGGCAAGCACAGCCTAAACTACCGTAATCCTCTGAAGGATAGACTCTTCGTTCTCACCATGGGGAGCTGCTCGAAAAGGGGTCCTAGCCAGAGGATAACGCAGAGGATAAGCCCGGCGATGAACAGTGGACAAAGCTGAAAAAAGGTTCCCTTGTCAGCTACCGTAATCTACCGTATAACTACCGGGGTCTTTGCGTGGAGACTAATCAGAATAGCGGTCCTTCCTAGTCCAGCCGCGGTGGGGTACGTCGCAAAGAAGCTTCCGATAAGGTTGCAGATGCCGATGGCGTAGACCTCCTGGAAACAATAGCACATGCTTTACAGGACTACAGTATACCTGACAATAATCGGGCTTTGTAGTCTTGACGCGATTGGCGGCAACCCGGGCCATGGAGAGTTGGAAGGAGATGCCGACGATGGCGATTCCAATCGCGTCAGAGAGGCATTCTCCAAAGAGGGGAAGGGACGGAAGGCTGGGATACGGTAGGCTGAAAGGCACACGGTAGAAGGGCAAAGGAGATAGAGAGGGTACCCGCTGGGAATGTCTCCGATTACGGTAACGTTGTAGTTGGAGTGGAAGCCGAAGAACGCCGAAACGGCGGTCATTCCAATCATCTGAGAGAGGGTTACGGTAGATAGATGTTACGGTAGAGGAGTACTCACTATGAAGACCTCATAGGGAACTGGGACCCCCTTTGGAGTACCGTAGTCCTTTCCGACGAACAGAAAGACGCAGGAGAAGAGGAAGACAGCGCAGACGTAGAGGTTTGTGCGCGGGAGATCAACCAGGATACGGTAAAGGTGGACGAAGACGCTGCCGAAGCCACCCGGTTTGGGGATACTGTAGCCGAGGATGTCCTTGAGCTGCGAGACAAGGATATGAACGCAAGCGGCGAAGACGTAGCCGTCGACGAGCTGGTCGGAAACGAAGGCGATCAGGAAATCCACTCGGAGGGCGGCGGTGATGATCTGGAAGACAGGGGTACGGTAGGAATACGGTAGGGGAAGTACCATCACGAGCGAGGAGAAGAAGGTGATGGTGGAGACTACTTGGGCGGAGGAGAGGTGGGCGAAGGCCGCGTCGGCGAGGATTCGGTTCTTGGAGACTCCGACCATCAGAGCCATCAAGGAGGAGGGCCCGACGGAGAGGAAGGGAGAGGTCCCGACGAAAAGGTAGGCCAGGATAGGGAAGAAGGAGGCGTAGAGGCCGTAGATGGGGTGTAGGTCGGCTAGTGCGGCGAATGCGATGCCTGAGGGCTACGGTAGAAGGAAGGGAGTGAGGGAGAACCTACCCAAGGGGATGAGGAGGATTCCGATGGTGACGCCTGCGACGACGTCGTGGAAGAGGTGCTCCCGGAGGGAATACTTCGGAAGCCAGGAGACGATGGGGAAGAAGCCGAGGAGGGACTCGAAGAAGCGAGAACAGCTCCGGAAAGGGTCGAAACATCTCCCAAGGGCTTCTCTGAAGGATTCTGTGAAGGCTGACTCAAAATGGAAAAGAGAGGAGGATCCGGATTCGAGTTTAAATAGTTAAAATCCACAGAATCGACCTCTCTTCAGAAAGTCTTCAAAAGGACTCTAGACCTACTTGGCACCACTCTGTGTCCCTTCCAGGAGCGTCACGAATTCGCGTTTCATCGCCGCACGGTCCAGGGCAGAAGTGGCTCCGACAGCGTGACAAGGCCCGGTGAGCGGAGATTAAATCTGGCGGGGACGCATAGCCAATGAATGAAGGACACTTTCGCTTCTGTCGTTTTATGCAAATGGCGATGAGATTGTGATCGGAGCTCTGTGATGTCTGTGCTCCGTCGCCAAAAAGATAGCGCAAAGGTAGCACCTGTAGAGTGCGCAGTTCCGAGCACACTAAACTGTGGTGGTGTTCCTGGAATGGGTTGGGCACTTCATGTTCTTTCTCTGCAACAGTTCCTAAATCTTACTTTTTTCTTCGTACAACATAGAAACATAACCGACCACAACGACCAGAGCACTCAATGGCACAGAAGTGACAGCTCTGTAGCATTCTAAGCGTGGACAGGGAGGCAAGGCTGGCGCGGCCGAAGGCTCGAAGGTCGACCTTTTCGTAGTTGTGTTGTCTTCGTAGGTCGTGGTCGCTACTTTATATTCGTCCACGTTTCGGGGCACATTGTCATATAACAGCAAAGTTGCCATCGTCGCCTGTAGCCTCGGTTACATTTATCTTTGTGACATCAGTCGCGAACATGATGAACTCGGGGTTTGGTGGACGGAACTCGGGGGTTTCTCAAAACATTTCGGCAATTCTTTTCCAGACACGATGGCCCCCTATGGTGGCAGCCCCGAAGCATACAGGTATCTCTTTATTAATTTGTGCACAACTTTACTTATCTCTCAACGACCGGCCTTATGGTTGCATTAACCTGCATCCAGCCATTCAACATATCCCTTGCGTTCATCCACAGTATTTGTTTCTCCGGGGTGATCCACTCGTCGCTCTTCGACTCGACTTTGCGTCCGAAGGGGAAAGCGCGCAGATCGCGGATCTGTTGCTCCCTCATTTCAAGACATAGTCTCATCTTTTTCCCGTGGGTGGTAAGTGCCTAAACAGGAGTTTCATGGGACAAAGTTTTCTGGGAACGTACCTGAACGAACAGAGCTAGGGCAGAGCTGTCGATGAACATCGGACGACAAGCGAAATGCGGCTCTGTGGCAAATCCTATGTCAATTGTAGTAAAATGTCGGTTTTTCGAAGAATGCAGCACCAAAGCCCGCAAACAGTCGTCCATGTAGACGGAAGTGTAGATATTGAGCTGAATTTTCTGAAAATGATAGAAAAGATGTGACAGTTGACAGTGCGTGTTGTTAAGAACTGCGGTACCTTTCCAAATTAGCATCGACTTAAGCTCACAAGGTAATGTCAAGTCATGGAACCTTGCCATGCATAGGTCAGTTATTTTATATATTTTTTAAATGATGAACTGTACTCACCTGCAATCTGAAGAAGTCGGGCAGGCATTTGTTCAAATCCGCCAGACTCTTCTCGTGGACAATGAAAACAACCAGCTCGGAGAGGGAGGATACAGCTGAACACCGCAGGATCCTGCTCAGGGAGGCCGCGTTGCAATACCGCGGGACATTAAGTGTGATGGATCTCGGACTCGCTGCCAACATGTCGAGGAGAGCTTCTACAACCTGGTCCGTAGCTGTTTCCTGCTCCACATCGTCCACAGTGAAATATGTATAAATACGAGCGGAGAAGATGCTAGGGAAGTGACGAAGTGCACTGAACGGCATTCTCTTTTCGCTCACATACCGGTCCCTGTCGAAACAGTGACTGAAACTCATGTAGTAACCTCTTTTGTGGAAGCTAGGCAAAAAAGTTAAAATCTGACGGAAAATGATAGCGCTTACCATAAAGTCAGTCCGATGCTTTGCGGAGTGCACAGGTACTCGACGACCCTTCTCCACTGTCGGCAGACCCCACGGCTCTTGTAGAACTCGGTGAACGTGACTCCGCTCTGTTTTACGTAGTTTAGGATTATGAAAAGAACGTCATCGTTGAGCTGGACAGGGTCAGGACATGATTGTAGAGCGCCCATCGCATCGAAGAGACGCCGAATTTCGCACAATTGAGGAGTGTTCCTCTTTATACGGACCTTTATATATTGCAATGCGAGGGTTCACGCAAATGCGATGCGTAAATGAACAATTTCACATATTTCAAACCTTCGCATCGCCTCGGGCATGAACCCTTGCATTGCAATACATGTATATAAAGAGGGATCCAACAGTTCGTCAGATAAGCCAAACTATGCTATTATTGAGGAAGGATGACTGAGGCGTAGGGCTAGCGCTTGGCACGCCAGATTATGGTGGGGCTGTGGGGCGGTCCGAAGCTTTTGCGTAAAACCCCCGAGGCTGACTGTCAGGCTGCAGCGGCGGAGGAAAACGAGGACAATGACGCGGGCGGCAGCCAAAATCACGGCGGTCAAGTAGACCGCGGGCCGAGCCCTATTCATGCAGATAAAGGCGGCGCGGAGACTCAGGAGCACGTTCTAAATGGAGATGTTCTAAATTGTGCAAAGCCCAAAAACTCCAGGCGCATGAGAGACCTGACCCTTAACCAGGGCTGGGTTGACCAAGACCTGACGAGAGCCAACGTTTATAAATTGGCCTCGAGTCTTTAGCGTGCCTGCTATGTCCTATTTCCAAGCTCATGTATCACTGCGTAGAAACATATATAAGAAAATTTCAAAGCCATCTTGTAGATCTCGATGAGATCTATCGATTCCGCCGATTGACCGTACCTGAACAAACAGCTGGGGAAGAGCTGTCAATGAGAACTAGAGAGTGAACGCCATGTTCGACGAATGCTAATGAACTTCTGATATATGTTGAACTGATATATGTGATATATGTTACGCTCAGCTTAGGCCTGGCCACTTTCCTCATGTTTCGCTCCGAGAGCTGTGTGCTTCGGAGTTAATTCTAGTGTCTGTAGGCTATTTTGCTCCTTTGTTGTGCACCAAGTTCTGCTAGAGCTTCCGAGCCGCAATCAAGCGGAAACCGCCGTGGTCTGAAGTGCTGAAGATTCGTGAAAGGTGACGCTAGACAACGACAAGGACCACAGGCCGTTAGATGCTTTATGGCGACGGTAAATCAGCATCAAACGCAACTTTTGTTACTAGGGTTGCCGAACTCTTAAGAAATCTGGAACATTCGATATTTTGTGTCACATTCCCTTGAATGTCTCTTAGATGAAAGTGAGGAGCGCGATGGCCACTTATGGTGAGTTTTATAGTTTTGAATAGAGCATATAGGTATTTCTTTATTAATTTATACATAACTGTACTTATTCCTCACCGATCGGCGTTGTGGTAGCATCTATCGGTGCACATGCACCGATCTGGCCTCCGTCCACGTACCACATCGACCACGCAACCCCGTTTTCATAGATCTAATGAGATCTACGCCCACGCTACCTTATCTCTCCCCCCGCTACCTTATCTCTCCCCAACGTAGTTTAGGATTATGGAAAGAACGTCATCGCTCAGCTGGACAGGGTCAGGACATGATTGGAGAGCGCCCATCGCATCGAAGAGACGCTAGATTTCACACATCACGGCATGGCCATGCGTTTCCACGCATTTCGTTAAGTAAAATAATTGTAAAATCAAGTTAAGTAAAATCGGATAATTTCACTCATGAATCAGGGAAAACCCCGCGGGACCTTCACGAGACGTATAGTCTGATGCCAGTTTATAGTCGAATGCCATTTTAACTTCCCCTCGATCACCGTTATTCTGTGGTTCCGGCGCGAGAATGGTGGCGCCGGGAAAACTGCTGATTCTTCGATGAATTTCTATCGTTTTTGAGCGCGCTTAATACCAGACGGCTCCGCAGACAATTCTGCGTCGAATGCGTCCAAGATCGTCAAAAATAGTGAAAAGTGGGTAAATTTCCGGCTTATCGACTGTCAGGAGTCCAAAATAGCAAGTGTTTCTTTTGCTTTTTTTGAGCCGAGTTCTTCTTAAATCTAAATTCGCTTTGGCAATTGTTGTTGTAAATTTAATTCCGCATTGAATGAGCCTAAGATTGTAACAATCGGTGCAATCACCGAAGAGTTGAAGCTTTTTAAGGAATGCAATGGCAAATCTGAGAAGCGATGCACAAAAACGATGCATCAATTGTTTGATGATGATGAATAACTTGAAAAAATCGCTGAATAAATCATTAATTGGAAATTCTGGGCGTATTCGACAGTATCGCTTCTCAGATTCAATTTTGCGCACACAGCTTCTGACCAGCCTCTTGTTGTGGCAACGATAAATCGATCAACCTCCAATCACCATTGAAAATCTTCGGGCGCCGAGTCTTGGAGCGATGGAAGACTAAAGCTGAATTTTGACCTGAGATCCACGAATCAAGTTGACATTGCCAAGACAAAAATAACCCTGCCTGACTTATTTGTTTTTATATTTGCAGACTAATCACATGATTGGGTTTCACCAATGTGAGTTTGAGCATTGGGTTCGCCCGTGGCATCGCTTGTTCTGTAGTTTCATTGCTTTTGATAGAAGCCTCGGATTCTGGATTTTTTATGCATATTGTAGTTCACACGTTTAGCTTTGTTCCACGAGTGCAATCGACCGATGATCACGATGCTCTCGCTTTTCCGGTCATATTTTCGTCTCTTCCAACATTTCAGAGTACCGGAGATAGGAAAGCGTAAACGTGCAGAGCGATCGCATACGGTGGCAAAGGATGTTGTACAGGAACGCCTATCGGACCACTGTATATGGTATATATTGCATTGCAAGGGTTCATGCCTAAGGCGATGCGAAGGTTTGAAATCTGTGAGATTGTAAATATACGCATAGCTTTTGCATGAACCCTTCCATTGCAATACGTGCATATAAAGAGGTCCGTATAAAGAGGAACACTCCTCAATTGTGCGAAATTCGGCGTCTCTTCGATGCGATGGGCGCTCTACAATCATGTCCTGACCCTGTCCAGCTCAACGATGACGTTCTTTCCATAATCCTAAACTACGTAAAGCAGAGCGGAGTCACGTTCACCGAGTTCTACAAGTGCCGTGGGGTCTGCCGACAGTGGAGAAGGGTCGTCGAGTACTTGTGCACTCCGCAAAGCATCGGACTGACTTTATGGTAAGCGCTATCATTTTCCGTGAGATATGTAACTTTTTTGCCTAGCTTCCACAAAGGAAATTACTACATGCGTGTCAGTCACTGCTTCGACAGGGAACGGAGTGTGCGCGAAAAGAGAATGCCGTTCAGTGCACTTCGTCACTTCCCTAGCATATTCTGCGCTCGTATTTATACATATTTCACTGTGGACGATGTGGAGCAGGAAACAGCTACGGACCAGGTTGTAGAAGCTCTCCTCGACATGTTGGCAGCGAGTCCGAGATCCATCGAACTTGATCTGCCGCGGTATTGCAACGTGGCCTCCCTGAGAAGGATCCTGCGGTGTTCAGCACTGTCTTTAGTCTCCGAGCTGGTTGTTTTCATTGTCCACGAGAAGAGTCTGGCGGATTTGAACAAATGCCTGCCCGACTTCTTCAGATTGCAGGTGAGTACAGTTCAGCATTTAAAAATATATGAAATAACTGACCTATGCATATCAAGCCTATGTAATGCAAGGTTCCATGACTTGACATTACCTTGTGAGCTTAAGTCGATGCTAATTTGGAAAGGTACCGCAGTTCTTAACAACATGCGCTCTCAGCTGTCACATCTTTTCTATCATTTTTAGAAAATTCGGCTCTGTGTTTACACTTCCGTCTACATGGACGACTGTTTGCGGGCTTTGGTGCTGCATTCTTCGAAGAACCAGCATTTTACTACAATTGAAATAAGATTTGCCACAGAGTCGCATTTCGCTTCTTGTCCGATGTTCATCGACAGCTCTGCCCTAGCTCTGTTCGTTCAGGTACGCTGCCCAGAAGACTTTTTTCCCATGAAACTCCTGTTTAGGCACTTACCACCCACAGGAAAAAGATCACACTATGTCTCCTGATAAGGGAGCAACAGGTCCGCGATCTGCGCGCTTTCCCCTTCGGACGCAAAGTCGAGTCGAAGAGCGACGAGTGGATCACCCCGGATAAACAAATACTGTGGATGAACGCAAGGGATCTGCTCAGGGGATGGACGGAGGTTAATGCAACCATACGGCCGGTCGTTGAGAAATAAGTAAAGTTGTGCACAAATTAATAAGGAGGTACCTGTATGCTTCAGAAACTCGACGTCATCTAGAGCATCGTGATCATCGGTCGATTGCACTCGTGGAACAAAGCTAAACGCGTGAACTACAATATGCATCAAAAAATCCAAAATCCGAGGCTTCTATCAAAAGCAATACAACCACAGAACAAGCGAGGCAAATCCAATGCCCAAACCCACAGTGGTCAAACCCAATCATGTGATTAGGCCACGAATACAAAAACCTAGTGGATACGACAGTCAAGTTGAACTACATCTCATGCAGGGTCATCTTTGTCTTGGCAAGGTCAACTTGATTCGTGAATCAGATACAATAGAATACAATAGGTGACTCAGTTTCTTTGTCTTCACCGAAGCCCTCGTCATCGTCGTGGCGCTGAATCACCACTGGGAATTCAGAGATAATGAATGATGTGATAGGCGGTACATTCTTTGTGGCTTCACCAGGAAAGCAAAGCATAACAAGAGCATCGTGATCATCGGTCGATTACACTCATGGAACAAGGCTGAATCACATGATTAGACCACGAATATAAAAAGAAAATTAACTGCATCTTGGGCAGGATCACCTTAATCTTCGTGAATCTCAGGTCAAAAATTCAGGTGTTTAGGGTTTATCGCATTTGTGGAAGGCTCCTCCATTCATCACTGGCAAGTAAATAGTGAGTAAGAAACGATCAGTTCACTTTCCTCAAAGATTTCTAATGTTTTCTCCTAAACTCCGGATTCCGTGAGAAGATCAACGTCGACTCGCTAAGAAGGGCGAAAACAGTTCTCACGCGTGTTTCTCCTTTCCGACCAGAAGTCGCCGAAAGTGCGTGTTGACAGGAAAGGGGAATGGATCGCTGTTTTGGTAGATGGAACAGTCGTCCTCAGATGGAACAGCGCTGACGTGGACGTCCGTACGGTTACACTTGACGTTCCAGAAGTTTCGCTGTATTTACCTAGAACATGGAAGAAAGAGTATGTTTTCAGTGAGTAAAATTCTAGAAGATTTCGTTGCAGAAGAGCCTTTGTCCACAAGAAGACACATCCAAAGTTCACAGGATTAGTGTTTCGTTACCTTGAGTAGCCTGGTTGAGAAACGCTCCTTTGCGGCGACATCCCCTCTTCCCCCACAATGTGTAAATCTCCATTGCTCGATCCCAAGGCCGGGGAAGCCATTCATAGAAAAAGCGATGAATGGCGCCGTATTAGGGATTCCATCTGTCCCTCTCGCGCGGCGAGAACGCGGAAGGTCGCACATAAAATTTTAATCTCTCCAGGCCTATGTGCTTTGATCTCGGGCGACTTCCGTCCACATTGTCTCCGGGCCCTTCAAGAAGACTTAGTCGCTCAGAATGTGACACCACAATCAGATAGGGATCCCCCGCGTCGTCGCCTCCACTTGCAAACAAACGCTCCTCTGGGAATTGGACGCTCTTATCTCTCGGTCCATTCCCACGGTTGTCTTGGATGGAGGAAGCGAATAGGCTGTCCAAGCGAGTCGTAAAAGAACAGTAGAAAAGACCGTAAGAGATCATCGTTACCATGCATGTTATCACCGGATTTAAGGATACAAGCTTGCTTACTACGGAGGACTTTCCGTGAGTTACCAGTATGAGTCACAGCGGGGTAACAAAACATTCAGTGTTTGAAACAAAACGTCTAACAAAAACCTCTCTCCAGTACATTTTGAAGGAAAAAACCTGTCGAAAACGACACATCACAGTGATCTCCTGCGAGCCTGGAAAGAACTTATCCTGGAAACCCTTGCGGCGGTCGTCGAAAATTTCAAGAAGAGAGTCCAGGCCTGTATCAACGCTAGAAAGGGTCATTTTACGTACGATTATCGGAGATAGCCCCATAATGTCTCCGTGCAACCACTACATGTTGGGGTAGTGGTGATCAGCGGTTTATTTCCAGAAGGAGCCGCGTCGAAACACCCTTCTATTTCGGAAGGAAGAAACCAAGTAGCTTGTCTCCGCCAGGCACAGAACCATAAACATCGATCGCTCGCCATGGGCCCCCTCTGCCACGAGGATCAGAGCTTGTCACGAGCCAGCAACGGGCAGTAATGCCTTTGTTTGCGCCCGTTTGTAAACAACTCTCCTTTTGTTTTCCACCGCCCGCTCTATCTGCGGCTCCCCCGGCCATGTTTTGACACACGTGGCTCTGCAGAGGGGAACGGGTGAAAGTAGGGTCGACCAGTCCGATTAGAGGTTTGCAGCGACGTCACGGCTCTGCAGCAGGGAAAACATTCGTTTTATTGGAGAGTGGCGCGGTGAAAACAAAGGCGACAACATCGCGCAATGTTGTGAAGAAGGTCTTGCAAAAACGAACGCGGAAAGAAGTCTTTGCAGAAGAGAAAAGCATTCCAATCTTTGTCTTGCCGTCTTACAATTGTGGTTTCTTTTTGTTGATCTAAACTCTCCAGCTTCAGAAGAAGCGACGTGGCCAAACACGTTCAGTAAGATGGAACTAGGGCTTTTCAGTTGACACTTCGCAAACAGTCACAGGAAGCATCGGTCGATGTTGTGAAGAAGTTTCTGTAAAAGCCACCAATTCCAACATTCGGAACATTCCTTCAAGAGCTGGAAGCAGTGCTATGGTCGCTATTTCTTTAGCTTTAGAAAAACGTTAAAATAGTTCAGTCGTTCTTAAAGCTACCCTTAAGCTGAACAATTGGCGATCATAGCCTCAACTTCAACAAGCTTCCAGAAAAGCTCATGGTTAACTCACTAAAGTTTAGTAAAGCTGACTCGGGGTTCATTTTCGAACTGAATCGGCTTCTCGGCCTGAATCTTTCGGTTTTCTTGTGTGGATCTCATGTGTATTGTTTTCCCACGTTTTGTCTTTCTCAGTCGTGGCTTTAGATGTGCCTCAACCAGTGATGCCGACTCGCCTAAAACAGTGTCGTGTCACTGACTCGTCGAGTTCATATGGTATGCTCAGGGGTTTCGGATCTTCTTCATTCCTCAGGCTCTCCTAAGTCGCCTTCCTCCCGATTTCCATTAGACGCATCGAAGCTCGAGATTCGATTCATCTATGTCCTAATTCCCGGCGAGCTTTGGAAATTAGATTTGCGATACTCGCAGCGCAAAGTAGAGCAGTGCCCAGTGTGGTCATCGGAAAAGAGGCTCAGAGATGCTGGAGAAGTTCGTGAAGAGAGAACGTGTATTGCAAAACATGAAACTTCGATCCAATCTGTGTGCTTTGAACTCGACGGGTCCTTTCTTCTTCAGTCCTTTGTCTTTCAAGGAGTGTCGCTCTTTGTGGGCGAAACGCGGCCCACATAAAACCATAGCTGGATAAAGCCACGGTGTCCTTCGGATGCACAGAAATTGTGGTTCGTTCATGCGATATGGTTGTGCTGGTTTAACAGCTCAGTTTATGCCCAATCACACTTTGAAGGAGTGGATAAGAAGCCGACGGTTCTCCTTCAACACCGTTGAGGTAACAGTTAAGGTCGTCATTTCAACACTTATTTCCATTAGCCACCTACTAGAGATGACAAATCTGCGAAGCCTACCAGTTTTACGAACGAGGGAAGGTCCATAGTATGGGCAGGGCTCTAAGAAGAAATAACAACCCTAAAATCACTGGGATACAAATAACTTTATTACATTAACAAAGCCTATTATTAAGTTACAAGATTACATGACCTAAGACAAAAATACCCTTTATTATATGTGACAATATTTGTGACTAACTGGCGTACACTAACACGGGGACTCAACGACGATATGGAGATTTCCTCCTAGGCTTCTGTTTTCCTTTTGCTCTTTTTTTATCTCCCTCTTCTACGATAATGGCGTTAGTCCTAGGCCTCTTTCTAATAACTGATGATTTCGCAGTATTTATAAATTAGAGCGGCCTAAAGGCAGCCAAAGAACTTGTGAATCGAATGTCTTGTTCCAGTGGCTTCCAGTTCTCAAAATGGCCTTAGCTTCGACAACTGTAGCTGTTAAGAACCGTTCCAATCTATACGTAATGTCGAGGTGTTTCGTTCACTTCGTCTCCACGACTCTTCTTGACGATGAGAAAGCCAGGGGATGCTTCGGCCCTCCCGAGCGTGACTCCATGTCAAAGAACAAACGAGCAGATGTCACCTTTCCTTTATTTGAGCAGTTTTTCAGGTATACCCCCGACCCCACTTGCAGGACAAACTTTCTTCTCCCTGATCCGAGCAAACCCAAGGAGTCCTCGACGACCCCGCTCGCCCCCGAGAGTCAACAGCGAGGTTGTGCGCGCGACAAAAACGCTCCGAGGAGTCGAGGGTCCCGCAAACAAACTCTCCGCACTCGAGGCTCCGATCAACATGCGCGCCAGGCGACGCGCGACGAAAACATCCATGAGAACGCGATGTTTTCGAGGATTCGCCTCGAAGACGTCTTTGTTTCGGCGCCTTCTTGCAAACGCTCGAGTGCTTTGCGAACCAGATCCGCGCACGCCTAAGCGCTTTGTTGTGCCAGTCGCCGATTCACGGCCTGCTCCTGCTGGCCTCGTTCGGCTGCACAGTTCCGACTCTGGCGGAAGCGACGCTGATCGGATCAAAGGAGATCGCTGCAGATCGGACCGCCGCCGAGGCGCTTCGAAAAACGTGTTCGTTCCGGAAGCAATGAATGCTAAGAGCCGCGTTTGTGTCTTTTTTTCTTCAGAGAGTCAGTTAAGCACGGCTAAGATAAGGATTATGTTCAAATAAAACTTGTTTTAATGTTGGAGTACATAGGATTATAGTGTCATAGTGTACTTTAGCTTTTTTGTGTAATTTCCTCATCATGGAGTGAGCTGCCTATAACGAGGACCGCTTGTGACTAGGACAGGGAAGAATCGGATTGTGCTGAAATGAAGCTCAAGAATCGTAGGACGAAGATCGTAGGAGCATGGTGAAGAATATCAAAATTCCATGAGAGCTGCTTCTAGATCTAAGAGCAACAGTGAGGAGGCAATGACCACCAGATGGTAAAGCGACATCTATATTTTCTTCTTCTCTTTGATGTAACAAACTCCATTTCAGAAAACAAACAATTAACCATAACGCAACACAGAATATGAGCCTTAAGAGGGACTAAAAATAGCGCTGAATAATTGTCAGCGACTTTGAATAGCCTTCAAACAATTTCAAGCAGCTTTCAGGCTTCTGGATATGATAAATGGAAGCTCAGAATTTGACCATCTGCACGTTGTGGCTTTTTTCTCTTTGGATGGCCGACACAACGCAAAGTGAACGAATTCTGTGCGGCGTCGGAGTACGAAGTGGAAAGTACAAGAGCCTTTGTGTTTGGGCTTCGATTTTGCAGCTCCGTTCACACATGTAAATCTGTCTTTTTTGCATGATTTGTGGTATTTGCACGATTACGAATCTTCGTGGATGGCTCCCGTCGCTCCCGAGCGCTCAAACAGTGCCCAGAAGGAGATCAAACACTGCTAAACATTTCCTCCCGCAAACCGCTCCCGTGTTCTCCTAAGGAAAGAAGAAAAAGCGATTCATCAGCAGCCCGAGTTCCCCACCGTTCTCAGAACCCGCGAAAGGTTCGAGTTTCTCTGTACAAACGGCCCCCGCCGTTCCCTCTCCCCCAGAGGGAGGCGAGAGGCAAACGTCCTGAGGGATGTACTCAGCGTAATTGCGCCGTCCACACGTTCCAGGTCGGCGCGGCGTCGAAAGTGCGCCGTCGACGGAATTAATTTGTGTTGACGACGCATGGCTAATCAAGTGCCTAATCATGGATGGCCGGAAGGTGCGGAGGGAGAGAGCGAGAGAGAGGAGAGCGCAGGAGAAAGGAAACAATAAAAGGGTCCTCAGTTTGTATTGTTTTTCGAGGACGTTCCAGATGGATCGGAGGGAGGCCAGAGATCCGTTCCACAGCCTTGATTGTCACCTCCTCAGATCCGAGCTCTCTCATTACACGACCTTTGTCCCGTTGCCTACTTAACGCCACAGGCGGATGTCAGTCTTTCCTAATGGCGCTGTGGGAGAGTCCAAAGAACGGAGTGGAGGAGTCGAATGTCGCTGAGCGATGCGATCGTTGGTTTCCGAGCGGAAGATGCAGAAGACGGCTTTTGTGAAAGTTCGCCGACCGGAAAGCGAAGACTCCTTTTGCCTTCGCGTGCCTGAGAAAGAGGTCACGACGAAGATGCGCGTAAAAATAGTCGGATGGAGGATCGCTTACGCACAATCTCTAAAAGTGTTCTTCGGATATGGCTTAACTGGAACAGATATAGCCATAAGCTGATCTACAGCGCTTCAGAGATCACGTAGCTCTGCTACTTGCATCAACTTAAATTGGTATCAATAAGAATCTGTTCAAAATTAGCCCTTGTTCAACTTATGAGATCATCACGAAGCTCTGCTAAAGATTAACTGTCACGTAGAATAAGGAAAGACCAAGCTCAAAGCGAGAAATAGTGGCGAATTTTGAAAATTTTAGTTGAAAATTGAAAATTACGGGACTGAAATGTCCGTTCAACGGCTTTCCGAACAGTTTTCTAAACAGTTTTGAGTTGACAGTTCGGAGGCCAATAGAAAAGGGATAAAATACTAAAAAACTCACGATTTTTTTTATGTTGACTCAAAATTTTTCTGCGGTCACCGTAAATCGGCATCGCTGAGTCGCCAAGAATCTGTTCAAAGTTAGTCCTTGTTCGACTTATGAGAACATCCTGAGGATAAACTTATTTTTCAGCAGAAAAAAGCGGCCTGCAGTTCTGAGTTGCTGGAGCAGTCGTCACCGTTGTTCGGCGTTGTCATCTCTCCACAGGGCGCAGATTACGGCGGACGACCGGCTAATGCCAACGGTAAATCCTGCTGATAGGGTCGTCTGTTCTTACAGTCTGCCGATTACCGTTACGTACTTGTTTATGTGTCCTCATTTGCCCTAAAATTGAACACAATGAAGCTTTTAGTTCATAGAATAGAAGGCCCCGACTTCTTTAGGACATCAGCTCCATTTCTGGCCCTTGGGTTCTATGCCTAAGACTGCACTTGATCGCCCCAGAACATAACAGTCAGATCGACGACCGTTAGAAGTAAACAAATGCCCGTTCCTAGGGATTTGCTGCGGGCGACGCTGTTTACACCGGGCAGATTAACAGTCCGCTGAGACCGTGGCTCCTTAATCCAAAGGAGCCTAATGGGTCCCGATGGCGACTTGTTGTCAGCAGCGCGCAAACAGAGTCCGTGGGACGTCTCCCAGGCACGGTGGTTTCACCTGGATTTGTTTTGATGGAATCCTGTGACGTAGACCCTAATTATAGCCCTCACAAACGGTCGGAGGTGACAGCTGCTCTCCACCGGAATGTCGTTCCCGTTTAGCTCACCCTCTGGACCCAGCTGCGTAACCATAGAAGGTATAATTCGGCTATAAATAACCATGTATTCTTTCACGTTTAATGCGTACTCCTTGGATGTCCCTGAGAGCTTCCCTCGCTCCCTCCCTCTCCTCCACTTTCCGCTCGGCGACCACAGATCGCGTCCGCGAAGTACGCGATCGATCGATCTTGCGAACCTAACACGACCCAAGGAGAAGTGTATTGGATGTGTCTTCTCAGCGTCGTGTTTTGCGGAAAACAAGGAGGGTGTCCAGAGTGCGTAGCTCCGGTTGAGCTGAGTAAGAAACGATGACAAGCAAGGCCTTACACGTGTCTTCTTACGGGGAAAGGAGAATTGTAGTCTCAGCTTCTTCGCCATCAGATGACGTCCCAATCCTCCTTCTTCTTTATCCCACAAAGCCGCCTCCTTAGACAAGATCCCATGAATGCACAGACGCCTTCTTTTTGCACTCTGTCCCGACGTTTACGTGATCCTCGCACGTTCGTCTCTCTCAAAGCCGTTTTTCCAGGAAGACTACTCTCATAAACACCACATTAAATCCCTTCTTGGAGGATTAGATCGTATCAGTATTAGTGCGTGTATGTCCAAGCACGTATGATCTATCCAAAAAGAGCTTGGCAGATCCTTGGCAGAGCATTAAACACCAAAGTACTCGTCATAAAGTCAAGTCAAAAGGCTGGGTTCAAATCAGAAATGGATCGGTTTTGACTTCCTTTGATACAGGTGAGTCTTCTGTAGTTTGAGTGATACATTCAAATCCTCCATGACGACCTAAGTCCCCGAAGAAGAGAGGAACTTGTTGCCGTGTTTACAGGAGGAATCTTCCTGGAAAGACGGACGTGCGATGAATGCGTAAAAGCTGGGGGAAGTGCAGAAGGAGGACATCCATTTAAGCATTGGAGTCATCAGATCTCCTCTAAGGGGATTGCCTCCGTGGGATTTAGAAAATAGGATCGGGACGTCAGCGATCTGCTGAGCTGGAGATGTGTTCCAAAGGGCAAAAGCTCCGTTCTGAGTCGTCTTCGATGTGCTGACACGACAAAGGAGGCGCAATCACTGACGTAGAAGAAGAGAGCGCATTCCCGTTTGGGCGCACAAAGGTTCTTTGATCACTAGCGCCACCAAAGAGGGCGACGCGGAAAGTACCACGTTTTCCAAGACTAGCGTCGCTGGACGAGGAAGAACGTGTGGGAACGCATAGGATGAGTGTGCTAAATGGACTTGGGTGTCTACTTGGCGTGGGAAGACGCTGACAATGAGTCAGCTTTATTTGGTGCGCCGAGTGTCTCGGGCTTTAGAAGTAGGCACGGGAAATTACTCGAAATCCCGGTGAGTCATTCCCGTATTATTCATCTCCACATTGTACCCTTAGAGTCAGAACGATCTCCTGGGTGACAGAAGGGGAAAACACAACTCCGTCATGACGCACCGAGCACAGAGCAGGTTCTTCGAATTAGGGTGGGTTCCCTACTGGTCGAGGTTTCTAAACTGCCCAGGGTGGAATTTTATGCGCTCTTTTATGTGACCTAACTCGATAGAAGGAAAAAAAGTCAAATAATTCGAGAGCCAGGGACTCCCACATAGCTTTTGATCTTAATGTTCTATTTCTGGACAAGCTTGGCTTTCTTAAGACTGATTAAGGTTCAAAGGCAAGAGCTTTGGAATAGAATAGGCTTTGGATATTGGAATTTCAATAGGCTTTGATCGAGATAAGCTTTGCAAGCTGTTTATAAGAACGGTTAACTCAATCCAGAGCAAAATAGTACGTCACAAATTGATGCTAATGACTAAACAAGACAAAAACTTTATTAACTCTGGGGTATAGAACTGGTGGTTGGAAGGCAATCACAACGTCACATGTGACCCTATGTGACCTATTTAGATTGATGACCAAAAATCTAACAGACCCGTAAACGTCTCTTGCCCCAAAAAGAAGTCTTGAAAAGAAGGTTGTTTTATCTCCATGCTCTGATCTGCGTAGCTCGGACTCCAGTTCAAGCTTGCCTCGGATCTTATTGGACTTCGGCTTTCAAACGCTTAATTCCATTCCAACAAAGAACCTAAGTTCGTTCTCGGGACTTGCCGCACTCAACAATCCCCTCAGCCACTTGGCTTTGTACTCCTAGGCCGCGTCCCAGGAAACGAGAGCGTGAGAGAGCTCCAATCTCGCGTTGAGTGTTCTCTGCTCGCGACGATCTCTCCTGTGCGAGAACCCACGTGCCGACGGATCGCGCACGCACGACGATCGACCTTTACCGGGAAGTGCCTCGCTCCCCGAACCGATCCCCAGCAGAGGACCGTGCTCGGAGGGAGTGGAAGGCTTGTAGGAGAGCGAAAAGCGCGGAAACGAGTTCCGCGTCCCGCCACGAAACGATTTCGCTTTCGGAAGCGTCGGTTTGTTTCATCGACGCACAAAGACTCCGCTTGTTTGCCTTCTTGCGTCTTCTTACGTGACTTCGTCGCCACTCGGCGCTGTACGCCGACTTCTTACTCGTTTCCCGTTCCCAGCGATCGAGTTTCCAAACACGGCCGTTCGACGCTCCCCGCGCACAGCACGAAACAGGGCTTAGGCGAAGAGTGACCATCTGGCTCTGCAAGATACACATTTGCAAGGCTTTGTCGATGGGAGAGCATAGGATGGGGAATAAGGTAGAATCAGGTAGTAGAGACAATAACAACGGAAATAACGTCAATATCATCGCAATTGCTCGAATCGAAACAAGAAGAAAGGTTAAAGATCACGAAAACAAAGCGGAAATAAGTGACGTAAGCTTTCAGTCCAGGATGAATCGATGGATAGCGCAATTTGCTGTTGATGTGCCCCAGTTAATAAAGGACAAGTAGAAGCAAACTATGACTAATAGGCTCTAATGTTTGCATAGCTGGTGTTGTGCACTATGGGGCATACATAGTCCTAGAATAGGTGACCAAGAGTATATAATATTCTAAAGGGTTTTGCACCTAAAATAGATTGTTGTTTAAATACGTCAAAATAAAACAAAGTACGCGACCTAAATTATAAGTCAAAGTTCATGCAAAACAGGAGATTAACGTTCAAAATGCGGGATGACTTAAACTCTGCACAATTGCGAAACGACTATCGCACTGATATTGAGAGGATCTTGCATGATGCAATAACAACATTGTTATGGTAGTGCCATTTGTATTTTAAAGTAGAGTCGTAACAGGATTAAGGCTAACAGGCTGGCTACTTTAATTGAGAGAGCGTGCCTATTCTTTGCTCCTTTTCCATGGAGACGGACGCCGAAAATCGATGGATGGAGCAGTTAGTTTTTGAAGTAGTTTGTGATATTAAAGGGCGGTTACGAATGAACTGTGACTCATGGATTGGTCTATTTTTAAGCATGATTATAACCTGAAAATAAGGATACAGTTTATGGAGATAAATTAAGATACTGGCAATCCTTTTGACTTCTTGGATAGCAACGTGAATGACGTGAAATAAACAACCTTTTTAAATAAAGTCAGGAGGGATTAAAAACAGGAGGATGTTACAGGAAGTAGTCACGTTAACTGTCAGGGAAGCCTTTTTTAGCTGCTTTCCCCATGATGACGGACAGTCCATGCAAGAATGCAATTCATGGAAAGACATCGAGATCCTCTTAAAATATCTGACATTCCTGAAATGTTGTCATCTTGTTGTCAATGCTGTCATCAAGGTCAATAAAGAGCAGTGCAAGGTATTAACGTGGGAGTACACACGGACAACAACATTCCAATTAGTGCAGAACATAGCGAAGAAGGACGACGACATTCCATGGTAACGTTAATTATGTTTTGGAAGAAAAAGTTAGAGGAAGAAGAAGTAAAAACAGGATTAAAAACAGGAAGAAGGAGAGTTCACGGGGAAGGACCACTTTAACTGTGAGGAAAGCCCTTTCTTTAGCTCCGTTTTTCCATAGCGATGGAACAACCGATGGATGGAACAGTGTTTGAAGTAGTTTGTGATATGAAACGCTATGTCAATAGTTAAAACATCTCATTTTACACCTATTTTAGTTCCATGACCAAATAACAGAGAAGAAGATCTCGACGAGGGTGGTCGATTTAAGGAAGGGCCTCTCTCCCATAGTAACGGACAACAAAAAATCGATAATCGGCGCGCTAAGGTTCTCAAGTTCCCCGCCACAAAGAGCCTGGGTGCAAACGGGCGCTGACTCACAGATGGTGATGTTTATAGTCACTTTCACGTGCTGTTTTGCACCTCCAAAGTCCCTTTCGCACTGTCAACTGTGCATTTTTGAATTACCGACATCTCAAGCCTTCGCGAGCACGCTCTCGAAGGACGCAAAAAGACTCTTCGGCACCCTCCGATAAGAGGCGGGTGCCTCGCAGCGGAAAAAAACGATCGATCGCCTCCTTGGCGTCGGCTACGATCATAGAGTCGATGGGTAGAGTTTCGAAACGTCGAAATGTGAAGAATTTGAGAGTTCCCCCTAAGGGGGGACCCCGTTTGGAGGAGAACCCGCCGGGTCCGCTAACCTGTCGTGTGAGGAGCCAAGGAGCGGAGACAGGAGTAGAAATACACTCTTTATTATTGTGCCTGTGGATCAGGGCACCTCTTCTTAATTAACTTAATTACAGCAACAAAACAAACTCAACAAATCGACGTGGGTGGTCGAGCGAGAGCGGACGGGGAAAGACAGTTTTTTACACGGGTTTCTGGAGGGTTTTGTCCGTTTTTTTGTTACATTTTGTACACGTTTTGCGATGGAGTGACTGAGGAGGAGGGTGGGGAATATTGTACAGAGAAGGGCAGCGGTCGCGCTCAACGCGAGAAGAAGGAGCAACTAGAGGGACGTCTACGTCGTCGTATGATACAAGTAGTTTTTGAGCAATCCTTACAGAGGAGGACGGGGGTTTAAAGCTGAGAGGGGGCGCCGGAAGGCGCCAGGCATCGCTCCTGCGCTGGGTGGTCCTGGCCGAGGCCGAGGCGAGAATCCGCGCTCCAACACCACGTCGCGGTCGTTCCATTGGTCCACCGTATGACCGGAAGTCACGCGACGTCTCGGAGCGCGAAAGATCGCATGTTCGGTCGGCTCAGGCTCGACGGAGACAGGGGGCTGGGGGGAGGGAATCCAAGGAGAATCCAGGGCGCTCGGCAAGGCCGGGCCTTCGTTCGGTCATCTCGCGTTAGTCTACCGTATGACAGGTTGGAGAATCAGGGTGAACTTTCACGGCGTTGCGGAGCTGCGGCGGGGGCTTCTTCTGGAGCGGCGGGAGGGCCGACGTCGTGTGTGGTCGACGCGGCAGGCACGATTCAGCAGCGGCGGCTTCACCGCCACACACCTCCGGCCTCTTGTCGGTCATCTCGCGTTAGTCTACCGTATGACAGGTTGGAGAATCGGGGTGACAGCAAGGGGGTGTGTGGCGATCGGTTCGGGCGGCTCGTCGTGGCGGGACCATCGTGGCGGGAGAGGTGTTCAAAAGTCCTGCGGCGGTTTCTGGAGGCCGAGGAGTTCATCCTCACACGGAGCGGGGAGGGGCAGAGGCGACGCCGGGCGGCTTCTGCGGCTACAGAATGGCGGCAGGCTGGTCAACAGCTTCTTCGGAGTGGTGATGCAAGGCGGTCATCGTCGTCGGGATGAGGTGGAAGGACGACGGCCTCCGTCGGCGACGTTATTAGCGTATGTACAGACACGGGATCGGAGGCGGAGGAGGACTGTGGAGGCGCCAGCCAGCACCGGGGTCAGCGCGCCGACCCACGGAGCGGACTGCGACGACGACGGCGGAGCGGCCGCCGCCGCCTTTATAGCCGCGTCGGGGGGCGGCGCTCTCGCACCAATCTGCACGCCCTTCGGCGTTTTCGAAAATATCGACGCGTCTTCGGAACGCGACCCTTATGCTAATTTCGAAAAGGAACGGTTAAGGAGCTTCTGGAGAGTTCTTCGGGCTTCTGAGGCATCGAGGGTTTATCGAAATTGACTCCTTCTATGAGGCTAATTAGGCGCTTCACAAGGAGTATCTAAGCGCTATTTCTGAGCCTTCTTGTCCGTCGAAACCCTATGGGTGGCATGCCCAGAAAGTCCGGGTTTGGGAAGATTAGGTTCTAAGCTCTTGAAGAGTGTGAAGACCCTATTTCGAATATCGAAAGAATGGCCTTTTTTTCGATTATATCTTCCGTGTTCTGACCTTCCCCTGGAGATGTGCTTTGCCCCTATAGAGACGTTATAAGGTCCTCTCCTTCCTTTACAGCTTTGTAAAATGGGGGTTTCCCTCTTATTTGTTCGTTTCTGTGCTTCTCTTCTCGATTCCCATGGAAGCAAAGCCATGTCGCACCTCCCGGAAAGTGTTTTTCATCTTTTTCGAAACTTCTCTCTCACCTTTTGAAGCTCCTCTCTCACTTTCCCCCTCCGTGCCCCCGGAAATTGACGTTTCATGTGTTTTGTGGAAGTTTGGAGCTTGTGCGCCACGTTCCGTAGTCGGCAGAACCCGTTTTGTCCTTCTCTGCCCCTCGGAGAGACCGCTCTCCACCTCATCTGCATATCCGGAACTTCAGCCGACTCGTGGCCAACACGGTCCCACGTAATCCCACTTCCTCCAAAACACGGCTACAGTACCCCGGACGTGCTTGTCAGCGCCAGGCGCTTCCACGCGCCTTCAGGCGCTTGGAATTGCAGATCCAGTCGAGATCCCATCTGGCGACCGGTGACGTCAAATGTGCGAAATCGGGCGATCTGTCGTCGACAAAACCATTCCTCTCCGCGTGCGACCCTTCTTGACGGCCGTACCCAAGCGGCCGTTTGTTGGTGTGTCCGTCCGGCCGCGGAGAGGAAAGCGGCGCGTCTGTCGTCGACAGAGCGCGTGGTTTTCGAAAAGAGAGAGGTTATCGAAAGAGACGCGTTTCTTTTCGAAAAGACTTCCTTCGAGATCCTTCGACGCCTCTGTGCTCCTGCCGACCCTCCGAGCTGCTAGGCTTCCCTGGGCGGAGGGGCTTCCGGAACTGGATGGTTGAGGCCGATCTACCATTCTCCGAGGGCAGTGGATTAGTCCCTCTGTTCGCAGAAAACGCGAAGTGCGATCGCCTTTTCCTGCACCCCGGAGATCGCTTCTGCAGACGGATCTGCTCCTCGGAGCGTGACCCGCGCTTCACAATAATTCTGATGTAATTGGGCGGCCTTCTTGCTCGTCGTTGCGACCTCGGACGATGAGGAGCGGACAAAGGCTGCGCGGTGACCGGCGGAGGTCACTTCCCACCTGTCAGCTCTGACTGTGTTTGTTTTCGCGCGTTCCCTCCCGAGATACACGTGCAGATCTTGGGTTTATCGCGCCAGGCTTGGGTCGGCCACTTGAGCTGCCCAGCTGAACATCTTTGTTGTGAGCATAGGAGTCACATGGGACTCAGATCAGTGTAAAAGGCGAGAAACGCCGAAGAAGGTGAAGATACTGATGAATGGAGAGCATTGCGGGGATCAGAGCGATATAAGGTGATCCATCAGAATAGTGCTTCACTGACAGATTATAAGGCGAGTAGAGGCTCAAAACTTTTTGAGTATTCCATGTCAGAAAGCCATAAAAACGAAGATCTAACACATGAGATGCAGATACCGATCATTGAGATTTGATTTTCTTTCTCAGTTTTTACCATTGGGAAGTCGACGGGTTCTGATCGATGGATTACGCCCTAACAAACGGAGCACCACTAAAAAAGTGGGAAAAGCGACGAATAGATCCCCAAGATACATGTGCAGATGCCCGCTTTCCGTTAGAAATTTGAAGTACACTTGGTGTTTCTTTTTGACCGATCGGATCCTTATCTTTGAGTGCGTATCTTGTTTTCCCTGTTTAATGAACTGCTAAGCTTCTCTCCCGATTTGGACCGATCGGGACGCTCGCGCTTCACAGGGGGCCTTCTGGAACTCGCTTTGCGCTAGCACTTGAAACGACACGCTCTGATCGATGGGTTGCGCTTTAATAGGCACTTTTCCTCCTATTTAATTGTTGAGGTCTTAATTGCTTATCCACTTCCCCATGGAGAGTACTTCAGGAAGTTGGGGAACTAAAGAATCTGAAAGATTAGCACCCTTCATCCTCCCAGATTCCCAAAATACATATAACATAGCCTTCTTCCTCCCTATTCAATTTTTGAGCTCTCCCACCTCCCAACAGGATGTTCTGCTCGCCTTCTTGGGCCCTCCTTGTCCTTCTCGCTTTGCCTGTCCTTACGATGACGGAAGTGATGAATGGAAGACGCTTGTTTTCGACGTTTCTACCACCCGGCGCACTTGAAAGAGCCTCCTCCGCCGATCACAAACACCTTCTGACGCAATCGATCGCCGCGAGCGATCGTGGGTGAGTGGGCCGCTCGAAGAAACACTCCAAAGACACAAAATGTAGCAAAGGAGAAAAAGGAAGCGACGCTAGAGTCATGAAAGGCGTCCTCGGAGCGTGATTCGTCACCCAAGCTGAGTCACCCCGTCGATCGGCTTCTGGGCGACGTTCCACCCGCCGCTGACTCATCTCGGATCCCGTCATGGGATTAGGCGATCTGCAGCGGCGATCCGAGCTCCTGGGATTATGGTGTCACGGGACTGCTTCCGCGCGCTATCTCCATCTATCTCTCGATCGATTCCGATTTGTGATCGCCGAGGCGTCGCCGTCTACACGTCTCCTTTCGATTTCGCACGCCGAAAACAACCGCGTACTTTGTGGGTCCACACCACCGCCGTAAAGTTAGCCCCAGGTGGGCAGAGGTCGTCTCCAGTGCAACTGGGCTAATTGGACCATGGAGTTCGCCTAATTAACGCAGCAGGTGGCGAGGGAGATGAAGGCGCCCGATAAGGGTTGACAGCGGAGGCGGTCAATTAGGGAGCCGGAACTGTTTTTGTTGCGCTTTCTTTTGTCTTCTCGATGGACTTAAGAGGGGAAAGAAAGAGAGTTGAGGATCTTGAGCATTCAGGTTCTATAGGCCAAGAAGCTGTGGGTGGCGGTGCCCAGCGCCAGTTTTGTAGCCTCAAATCGAAAAGGGAAAACAACGATCGCATTCCACATCGAGAAAACAATATTTGCCCTACTGGGACACTTGCGCAAACACCACCAAAAAGAAGGAGCGTGAGTCACGCGGAGAAAAAAAATCAGGGCTGAGCCGGTGATCGAAACCGGGACCTCTCGCACCCGAAGCGAGAATCATACCACTAGACCACTCAGCCACACGTTCTCGACCTTTCATCTCGCTGTTGTCTCCGCTCTATCCTCTTAATCCACGTCGCCACCTGTGCCTCTCACGATCTCCCCTTGCGCTCTTGACCCATTTGCTCGGCGCAGGGTGCAAATCAGTGACCACGTCGAGCAGCAGCTGCAGGTGTATCGATGTTTGCTTTTTCGATTTGATTGACCGCGAGTCGCGTTTTTCTGTTTGCCCCCACTCGCTCTCCTGGGGCGACGTTCCAAACAAAGAGTCGAAAGACTCCGAAAGCACGACTGTACGATTGGGGCACACTCGGAGTACGACCCTTTTCACTTCTAGTGTGGACTTCCTTTTGTCTTCAGCCCTCGGATTAGCGTCCTAATCCTTTCGGGCCATCGCTCAAAACACTTTACGCTTTCTGAAGGGTTTGGATTTTCGTAAATCTATGGACAGGTGTGGCCTAGAAAGGGGGGATAGAGAAGAGCACAATTTTTTCAACGCAGTGGTGCACGTAAAAGCTTAAAACCGAAAGAAGATGGCTTTAGCTTTAAAATATTCATCTTTAGACCTTCTCATCACATTTTATTGTTCTTATATTATGCCCATTAACTACTGCCGCTCAGTTGAAGTTGACATGGAATAATGCCTTAGTTCTCATCAGATTTTTCTCATTTTCATTTCAGCCTTAGTTGCAGTTGATTTAATGCAAAGGGGGACATCGTGGATAGCCTTGTGCCAATAACACACTTCCGTCATCTTCGTCATAAGGGGATCAGATTTTCGTAATTCTTTCAGATAGAAGTGGCCCGAAAGAGGATGAAAGGCCTAGAATAAGGTCGAAGCAAAGCCTGGCCAGTTTTGTCAAAAGGAAATGAGAAAGCCCTCTTTTGATCTGAATTCCAGGTGCATACTTTCAGTTTTCTGAGTTTCGCCTCGGTTTCTAAACGCTCCTCTCTCCCCTTCTTGACTGTCGCTTTCGTATTGTGCTAACAGGCAGGAAAAGCAAAAACACTTTTGTTTACTGCGTCTCTGTGTGTCGAAGAAGTGGATTGTTCGAAGGAAAGGAGGTCGCGGCACTGTGTTTAGCTTTCTTCTGTCGCTCCGAAGAGTCGCAAACGCGGATCCGTGTGGAGTGTCACTGTGCGGAGGAAGAAGATCGTAAACAGGGGACTCATTTCCGAGGCGCCAGACCCGCATAATGGAGTGCATTCTCACGCTGGTTCCGACTGAAAGCGCGAATAACATGCAGATTGGAGGCGGAAAACACGTGAGATTTCCATTTCCACGAGACAGTTTCAGGGATACGATCTAGTTTGCGTCTGGAATCGATATGGTGGATCCGCTAGAGAAGAAGGGTCCACTTGTCGAGGAAGAGGAGGAAACATGATTGAGGAGACAGCACAAAGGCGACGATTAGGGGAGGAAAGGAAGGAAGTAGAGGACAGTTTTGGGGTCGGTTTTCCCAACATTCTGCTTTCCTCCTTCTTCTGGGTACATTGATCTTCCGCTTCCTTTGGCCAAAGGAACGATCCAAATGAACACGTAGCTAAGATGGACATCGTCTAGGAAGGAGTAAGAAGCTCCTAGAAGCTTTATTTCCCAAAGAAGGTTTCCCACAGAAGCGCTCCTCCGCTCGGCTTCGTGACATCGATTGTCAAAAGAACTGAATTGCTCATTGAAAACCATTGTTCCGTGTGTCCTGTAGTATGTAGCTGTTATGTAGCCCCCAGGTGGTATATGCCTTCCACGGGAAAGCACTTGAGGTGCTTGAAATCGATTTGTGGGTTCCATGAATGGCTTGTTTATGTGTTTTCTTCCGTCCTCGAGGGACCAAGGATTCACTTCGTCGAGGGACGCATGACAAAGAAGAAGACAAGCGGGAAAACTGCGGAGAAAAGGCCATTGAGGAAATGCCGAGGCTACTAACATTATGGCCCATCTCTGTCTTCTAGGCAGATTTAAGGTTGAAGTTTCTCCTTCTTTCAACGATAGGTACTCTCCTCCGCTTGGCTGCCTGATATCTCTTGTCAAAAGACCTAAACAGTTCACTGAGAACCATTGTTTTTCCCAGCTATTATGAGAGACCTTCCACGGGAAGGTGCTCGTAATCAACATCCGGCTTCCAAGAATGCCATGTTTATGTGTTTTCCTTCACCCTCAAGGGACCAAGGATTCACTTTTCCCTGCGAAGCGGAGAGCTTACGATAAGTGAGATGACAAAGGGGAAAATTAGAAGAGGGGCTGCGGAACAAATGAAGAAGGGAGACGTCGGTTTCCAAGGAACCAACATTGGGCTCTGTTTCAAGAAGATTTCAGATCCTTTCCTCCCAAGAAAGTTCTCTTTTCTTTCATCACAAAAACGATGCGTTATGTACTCTCTAGCGTGGATTCGTGACATCGATCGCCGTAAGAACTATTGTGACCGTTGTTCTCCTTCTTCTGTAGTATGTAACTCTCCCAGAAGGCTTTTCGAACCACGGGAAAGCACTTGAGGTATTTGGGATCGATAACCGCGATCTAATAATGACTTGTTTTCCAGTTTGTCCTCACGACGTCGTCGTCCTCGGGACACACCTTTGTTTTGACGCGTGTTTTTGACTTTTAAAGAAGAGTGCCTCAGATTTCTGACTGAAAACTCCGAAAGCATTCTCAGATCGTCGCCATGGCGCTCTTCTGCAGACAAAAGCGTCCACGTCTCCACATTCTGGAAGACCTTTGAGCGCGAATTCCTCTCTTCTCACGTGGGCCAACCAAAGAAGACGTCGTCACGCACCAGCGATCGATGGTGATCGTTAGTCATGTGCGTTCGAATAAACAAATCTCGTGATCAAGAACATCGGAGCGTCGTTCAAGGAGAGGAAATTTGATACAAAGGAGTGGGAAGGGGTCAAGGAGGCCTGGAAACTAAAAAAGAACAGGACATTAGCAGGCACTCCTTGAGGTCACAGATATACTCATAGAAGCGATATTATTAATAAATATTTTATAAAATATTTATTAATAAAATGAGTTGATCCATGTGCTCTTTAGTAGCTGGTTGTGAACCTCTGAACTTGGTTCTTAAATTGGCAGCTGGAAGTAGACAGAACATCAGTACAATGTAACATTTAAAACGGTCGTGAAACTACTTAGAACGAATAACAAAACGAGTGAAATTGCTGCTTATCCCGGGAGGGCAGAAGAGAACATCACAAGGTACCACCTGTTACAGTCCATATACAATAAACATCCTAAAACCATGAAAGGTGAGCTAAGGAAAGGCGAAGGAGAGATTCTAGAATTCTCTACGTGAACCTCCCACATAAAGCATTTCATTCGACATATCTTATTACCATTATACTTGCATCCCAATCATCCTACGTCTATCAACTCTCCTTTCTTCTTGCAATGACATTGCATCAGAAGACAATCACTCTCCGAAACAACTGATCACCTCCTTGCGAAGACGTCGTCACGCACCAACGATCGATGGTGATCATATAAGAATGAAAACAATAATAAAGAGGTCATTCCGGAAAAGGTTCAATGGTGTGAAAAGGTTCTAACAGGTAGTAGAGTTATAAAGGAGTTCTATTTGGATATATCAATTCGAATTCGATGACCAAAGGACATTACACCCCGAAGGAGGTCATAAATCATTTACTGAACACCGGGAGCACAAGGTTGAGTTCACTGCAAAGTTCATGTTCCATAATAGAATCAAACAATTTTGAACCAAATAAGATTTTCCGAAGTACTATTTTCAGAAGTAAATAAAGAACTAAAAGGCAAAACAAAGAGATCGTATTCTATTTTTAGCGATGGTTATATTTACGATCAGAATCAACACCGCTTCAGTTTGCGCCATCTTAGCGTCACTCTTCGCAGCAGCTGACTCTCTTCTTGCGTCAGGATGAAGTAAAGATAAGAAACAAAACAAACATTGAGAGTTCGAGTTAAAAGAGATATGCATCATCGGAATTGGGGGCTACATATCCTGAAATCCTCAGTATACTGAAAGTTGATGGCATAAGAGCGGATAGAAGAGAGACACTTTACATAACCTCATTGTAGTATAATCAAACTGAAGGGACTAAAGGGTTCAGAGAGCTCGATTGGGTAGGAACGGAGAGACATGTCAATTTGCAGTATCTTAGGCTAGAAGCATGGACGAGCTGAGGGATACTAGCACGGAGAATAGTATGCAAGATGAGCATCTTGAGGCTTGCAGGCACCTTAAGCGCTTTGCGTAGTTAAAAGTCAATGTTCAAAGAGAGTTCCATGTGACCGACCAAACTCCACACGATCTAGCTTGGCGACTGACCTGTCATCGGAGGAGATCACACTCCACAGGTCAAAAGGCCACGAATCACTGACTAACGATCAAAATCACCAAAGCGCTCCAATTCAAGTAAATAAAGGGTTCCAATCTCGAATGTGCATTTCGAATGGTTTAGCATAGCTGATTGTTTTGAATCTCCCACTTCCGCCTTGGCTCTCATCAGAGTGCATCACCCTCCCAAGCAGCTGATGCTCTCCCATGTCAGCCAAAGGAGACCAAGACGCAACACGGTGAGACGTCCTGGCGACGTTGTTTACCGTGGCGAAAGGTTCCAAATGGGTAGAACGGGTCCACCAGGAAGCGAGAAAGACGAAAGTTCAGCCACTTGGTGGTCTGAACTCCGCTGGGTCGAATCGATGGCGCGCGTTGTTTTGTCACCCTCGTCCTCTGGGGTCCTGCGACGGCGTTGCAGCCGGAAAACAAGTCCGAACCTGGGGATAAGAGAATCGCAAGGGTGCATGGGGGTTTTCTACATATTTTCAATTTTCGATTTGTCTGCAGCCCCCATGCACTCATTGCCGAGCCAGGGTGTTATCTCGCCGCCAGTTTTTCGGATCAGCAAATTGTGGGCGACGATCTCTTCCCGCTGGGATGCGTGCTGAGCGTGCATTTTAATAGCTCTGTGCGTGAAGGAAGACAGATTACACACCGCGAGAGGCTGAGGGCGGCGGGAAGTTTCGCCGATTTGCATACGTGAGTCAGGAGTTTCCGCGAAGTTTCACGATCTTTGAACGTTTCCTGCGCCGACTAATTGGCGGTGCCCTGGTCGGGATAATTGCACGGCAGGGGAGGTAATCCCAGGGAAGCGGAGATAGATTTGAACAAGTAACCGAAATTACAAAGGAAGCTTATATCACACGACGGTTCTCAGCGAGTGAGAGCCTTAAGAAGTGTGCAGAAAGATCGCATGCATGGACAGCGAATCCAACAGTACAATGGAGGCGTTTGTGTTCTTCTGTTCTGCATTCATCATGTGCAGTGTGCTGACTTCGTGGTTGACAGTTTCAGTTTCTGTGGGGTACAGTTTCAGTGGAACAACAGTTTCTCCTCATTCGAGATGTAAGGGCTGCTTTAGAGGGAGCATCGGATGTGCGGAACACTTAGGTCATTAAAAGGAGCGGAACGCTTGGGTCCACAAACCAACGCCAAAGGGTGAAATTCCCTGATTTTGTGAAAACAAATGCGCATTTGTTTTTTCAGAGGTGTTTCAAAAACCCAGGGTTACTGTAGGGAAAATAGCGACCGGTAATGAGACGCCCTTGTGCAGAATTTGCACGAACTTACTAATCCGTCGAGCTATAACGGTAAACATCCATTTTTATTTTACCGTACAAGGAACTCATCCCTCATTACCTCGTGTTTATTTCACATCGTTCACACGGAAGAACTTCCGCGTCGTTGATTGGGTGACGCAGATCTGATGTGCTCTGATCCTCATATGGACGGATATACGGCTTTTGAGGACTTTTGAGGATATAAATTGCTACAGTAACCCTGGGACCGCTGAAAATCTCTAAACCTGTGTTTGACGGTCTTCTGATAAGCTTTGCCAGAGTCTGTCTTTCTTCGTTCCATTAGCATCGCCCAAGTTGAGGGCTCTAGCAGCCCCATGGTGACGGTAGCAAGCATGGAAGCAGGCCCATATTTGGAATCATAGAGCACATTAGATCATATAGGATGGGAAGTGATGTCACCCAATCTGCGACGCGGAAGTTGTCCTGCACCACTTCCGCGTGAACAATATGGCATAAACGCGTAGTAATGAGGGATGAGCGACTTGTTCCTGGGTTACTGTAGCGAGCGAGGGAAATCGAGCTATGTTCCAAACAGGAAAACGGAACTTTACATTGCAAGAAAGCGCTCAAGTTTGCAAATTAAACACCTCTAATCCGCGTGCACCCAGGCGAGTATTGTCAATCAGAGCGTACTTCGCCCTTTTCGGATTATAGCCAGCGTCCTGTCCGGAAGTCCGCCACAAGTGCTCCCGGCGAACACTTTCCTTTTCCGTCGCTCCCGCGCCGCACTTTCCGCCTCGGCTGGTTTCCCAGGGACACTTCAATTCTTTCCAAGGCGTGTGGGATTGTCGCCATTTTCTGGGGGTGTTCGCCTGTAGCAAGGTGGATCTGTGAGTCAGGATAAGAAGGGCGCCGGAAAAACACCTTGCTAGCACCGTTTCCGTTAAGGAACGGCGCCTAATGGGACGCAAATGGTTTCCGTTTTAAAACACTGCACATCCGGGAAGAACTGGAGCATGGAGCAGCAGAGAAGATACATAGGGAGGCCAATGTGGAAAATGAGACTACTTGGGACTGGGTAATGAAGGGATCGGCATACCATAGAGAAAGCATAAATTCTCTTCAGAACGAGTCAGGAACTTGCAATAAATGGCCGAGAGAGTACGCGGCTTGGTTAACCTTGACCATCCCAACGCTACTTTTTTCGAGTTTCACCAAAACCAATGGTTTCTATCTCTAAAGGTCTTCTGTCCACGCTATCTGCTGCCTGTTCCGAGGTCCTTAAGGTGTTTGTTTAGTCAAAGGCTTTTGCAAAATCGTCGTGGTCGGTTAAGACGGTTTTATCTCCTTAGTGTAGATAGATCTTCATAGTTATAGCTGTGGACGTCAAATCTTGTCCTTCTGCTACTGTTCTTTATAAACGTCAAAGTTAATCGACTCTATATGTATCTACTTATCCAGCAAATCCAAACAAAAACGTGCCTCTGTTCGGTTTTTGACATCCTTTAGAAGCATATTGTTCTCCCACGCGTCCACATTTTTATGCCCTTGGTGCCATCCTTCCGTTGGACACTGTGCAAAACCGTAAACACTGATTTGCATATCGCTTATTTGCATATACATAGGCTCGGCACCGTCGTCACGAGGAAGATCGATTGTGCTCGTCCTTTCAGCCTGGAAGAGGGGATGTTTCATGGAAGGCACCTACACTAAATCAACGCGTACTTTGCGTGATTACTCATCGAGATCGTGCTGAGACCAATGACCTGAAAACGCAAGAGCAGCAGGTGGTGTTCAATGTTCATTTGGTTATGTGTTAATTGGTTGAGTGTTCTTGGAACGACCTTTACGACGACCTTATTAGGGGGGGATTCAGAGATCAGGCCTCCATTAGGTCCTTAAAGTTCATCCTTAGAAGATCTCGCTGGTACATAATTCAGTGCTAAAACTTCCTGGGAACGGCAGCAAGAGGAACCAGGAAAACAGCCCACATACCTCTGTGCGGCCGCGATGTTTGACACTACGACTACGGAAGTTAAATATTCATCGTGAATTTAGTGAATACAACAAGTACTCTGTGAATAGAGGCGCCGCTCTGTGCCACGAGGATAGAGTCGCATACATAATCGGATACAAAAAGAAGAGATCGCCTGGCTAGCCTGAAACGATAAACTGGGATTTTCCCTTTGGTGTTGATGTGTAGAACCTGGGAAATGCGGCTCTTCCATGGTCAGGGAGACAAACTTGGCTCAGAAACAGCGGTTGATTGTTTTGCTGAGCAAGGTACGTCCTCGTTTGTTTGCATAACCAACACATTATCCGATAAAGGTCGTTTGTGATGGTGGCTCAATCGCCAGCAAAGGTCATCGGCGATGGATTGAAGCGAACTTTCTTCATTTTATAGGATCGGACGCACTCCAATTCAAAAAGCCGAAATGAGCTTGCAAGGAACGTAGTGAGCCTTTGCGAGGGGGCATAACAACCTTGGAAGAATTCGGCCTATAGCCCACTCTATCATGGGAGTTCCAGATGTCCATCCTCCATTCGAGCGTATTTGTTTCTTGTGGGACTTCACCGTCTCCATCTTCTTCTTGAACTCATCTGGACGATCTTGGTCCTTTTCATTTCGTCTTCTCTCAAGAGTTAATAGTCACGTTCCGGTTCTGTGAAGGGTGCAATTCGATTTTCCAACGAGTCCATGCACCAAGTGAGCTTTTCCTCTCTAGAACTTCTGTGCACGACCAGATGCAATTTATGACCTCCTGAGGCAGTCGGCTCTTTTCAGGCGCAAGATAAGTGTTCAGTCAAGCATAAAGTGTTTCTTCTTATAGGAAGGCACTTCTCAGCGGGGCGATGATTGCGTCACGACGATTGGTATGTACTTATGTATACTGTATTCCAGGGAAGGGTGGAATCCGGATCGCAAAATAGGTGTATATTACGGAGGTTGGGGTGGGATTAACCAAATCTGCTTCCACAGGGGCATCATGAAACCAGTGGAAGTAAATGTTGTTGGCGTAACATCTGATGAAGAGACGAAAGGTTAGCAAAGAGATCAGCATCAGACTTAGTTGCTGGCACAAAGCAATTTACAATGTTACTTGTTGGGTCACACACCCCATTTAGAGTGAATTTGTTCTCGTCTGGAATTCTGTTTACATCCGGTCGGCCACGCTGCCATCCAAACAGATGGGAGACCCTGAGGCAATTGGGTTCAATAAGGCGTGAGAGAATGCGTCTAGCTTGGCGGTTCTTGTTCCATTTACGATGAGCAACAAGTGTTCTCGGGCTTACCGGGAAATGCAACTGTCAGAGAACTTTTGTAATGGGCCGAGGTCAGTGTGATTCTCAGTAAGCATGCTAATCAACCTTGTTTGCTGCTTAGAGTGTCGGTAGATAGCACTGGAATTTTAAGGACCTTTTTAATGATAATGATCTGAGAAGAATGGCTATAAATGTTTGTTAACTGTTTGTAAAATGATAGATGATATCTGCGGGACTTGAATTTACAATATTTTTCGAGTCCAAACCGGACTTAAGTATCCCGTGCTGAATTGTCCGGCATTGAAAAGTCGGGGCTGAAATGTCCGGGATCTATTTAGGCACCTCAATCAATGACATTTCAAGGTCGAAAAGCGCATGATTAGAGATTTGTGGCGATCAAATCAACAATAAACTATTTTCCGGCGACACAATGGCCAAGGAGTAGGACACAAGGCGCGAGACGATGCGTGACAAGTTGTTTTCGACATGGCCTTCCCCAAAAGGGCGCCACTTCCTGGTAGTGCACGAATGTGCACGCTAATTCCTGCTACGCATCGTGATCGGCCCCCGAGGAGGAAGTAAATCCTGCGGCGCTACTTTACACTCCGATCAGCAAATGTCGGATACGTTGGGACCTCCGAGGAGAAGACGAGTCTTGTGGGCGCGGAGTCGGTCCAAGCTCATAGTAACAATAACTCTAACACCAACAGCTTGCGTTTCGCGTTGAAGAAGTCCAAATTATCATTGTTACTGTAGAAAAGTCACCATTTCCGACAATCATCGGATATTATAAAGCGACAAATGACTCGCGATCGTACTGGAAAAACCGACAAGAAGGACATAATGATCATGGAAGGGTGAACTAGCATATGCCTGTGTAGCAGAAACTTTATTTCACTTTAATCAAAAAACCCAGCAAGGATGGAGAGTTCCTCCAGATGTCCCTGGGATCCGGGACGGCTCAAAGGAACATGCGCGTCACTTCGATCTCCGGCAGTTTCCCTTGAGCCTCCAGAAAGATGAGTCGTTCTCTTTCGACCTCTTCCCCTTGGGCTTCTAGAAGCCGCTTGACGGGTTCATTCCTTTCCTTCTTGGCGTCGATGACCGGACTACACCCCAGGGTCACTCCGGATAGGAATTGTTTTTCGAGTGCTGCTTTGCGAGCACTCTCCAATTCATTCAGCTGGCCTTGAGCCTCCAGAACGAGCAAGCGCTTCAATTCTTCCTCCTCCTTCTGGATCTTGGTGATCCTGTCCATGCAGGACAGCTTATGCTTTTTGGTGATCTCGATGGAGCCGCGCCTCTGAATCACTCGACGAAGTGTACGGGAGAAGAAGTTATCTTCTCGCTG
>JADLIF010001577.1:0-62288 GCA_016648015.1 Steinernema khuongi | reverse complement strand
GACACAGTAGAACAGCTGGGCGGCATCATTGTCAGCGACGTCGAGAAGGCCACCTACTTCGTCGCAAAGGAGGTCCGCATCTCTACCAAGTTCCTCTGCGCCCTGGCCCGCCACATCCCCATCGTCTCCATGCACTGGGTGCGAGAATCCAAGGCACAAGGCCGCCTCCTCAAAGGGACCGACTACCTCCTGAAGGACAAGGAGCAGGAGGAGAAGCTGAACATCTGCATCGAACGCGTCGTCAACATGGAGGTCCCTTTCCTGCAGAAGTGGGTCATATGCTGTCTTCCTGGCGTGAAACCGGGGCCGAGCGAAGTCGCCAAACTCACTAGATGCTGCGGTGGTATCTTTGTGGACGATCTGAGCCAGCTGAAGTCTGACAGGAACGCCGTTCTGGTCATCAAGAAGGATAACCTCACCCACGCAGAGAAGAAGATGATCCGTGAAGCAAAGAAACGGAAGCTTTACAGGATCGACTGCGGAAGATTCCTTGCACTAGTGGCCAGGCAATCTAGGAAGGCCTTCGAAGCGGCGCTTAGTCACTAAGAGTCTGTTTCTATCTGTGTTTGTTGAGCAAATTCCACCAATAAATTATTCTCTGTCTTACTGTATTCTCTTTGATTATTCCTGGTGCTCTCCTGGGCGGACATGCGATGTCACCTGGCAAGGGAAAGGTGTAGGAGTCACCCTTCCAACTTGCAAGGCTACTTCCACCGATTCTCCTTCCAACATCTCCACCCGCGGCATAAGCGCGATGGACATCGCAAGGAGATCTGACCCTCACTTTCCTTGGCAGCTTTAAAATGAAGTTCAATGCACACTGGTAACTCCTTCTGCCGGACACATCAAGATCGCTGACTTTGGCCTACGCAAGGAGGACATCTCCTATTGCGACAGGACGAGCACCATCTGAGGTGGCTAGAATAGGATAAGAATCCAAATAACTCACAATAGAATTTACATCGCGCGCCTAGAAGTGCCACCACACGTTGGTCCTCTTGTACCAAGCGCTATGCAGCCTGAACGGCTTTATTGACCACTTTACCTTATTTTTAAGAACACGAAAGCAGACAAGTGGGACCATAAAATCGTTTGATCTTCCGAGTTGGTCATCTGCTGGGTCGAACCTCAGAGACTTAACATTATCTTGTGTTTTAGGGAGCGACAAATCAGATGGAGACCCACGAGCTACACATAACGAGAAGTCGGTACGTTCTCCTCCATTCTTCAAGCCCTCATACCGTATCTCTTCAGTGCACCCTATCCCACACAGTTTCGGAGCTCGATGAATCCGCAGACAACGGGAACGACGACGTCCTCCACGACGATAAGGCGTAAAACTGGTAGCTTATCAGCATTGTTTGCCACGAGCTCAGTTGAGCGAGAAATAAAGAACTTCTTCTCGGAACGCACGGAAGACACAAGATCATCGTTCATGGAAAGTGTCCAGTTAGCTAAAATGGTGTTTTTGCTGTGAAATCGCTGCCAATCGATAGAGGCTCTGTGGCATCGGCTCTTCTTATCACTTTTGCGGCCGTCCGTAGGGAGACCGCTAACCGCAAACATTTCGTTTGTTGACCTACAGTATCCGAAAGATGCGTTGGTTTTGCGCACTAGCCAGGAATACCCATTGATGTTTGGTCTCTCGCGCAGTGCTGCTTCCCAAACGGTCATTGGGAAGTCGCTCACTGCAACTCACTGCACTCACTATCTCTTGTCTTCGTTCATCCACATCCCTATAAAATCCCTTGAACTACTATTTGAAGGAGTTTGGAAGGTCAAACGGTTTAATGGCCCAGTAATCTGATTCCTGCTTCTGTTGGACATCTGAATCTACCAAAGAAAAAAAAGACGAAAAAATGTTTCGATTTTTTAGATCCTCCGTCGGCATTACAGTAACCAATCAACCTATAAGCTCAATGTATTGGCGACCTACTTGCCATTTAAGTGCGAAATGTTTGCGGTCAATGCTTTCAGCCTGTTGAACTGCCACTTCTCTCCACTGGAGCATCTTGTCTTCCTGTTCATTTCCTTAATTTTGCAAAAAAGTACGCCTTCTCCGTTTGACCACCAAATTAAGCCTATCCCAACTTTCGCTTCCCTCCTCTTATGAAGTCATCGTGTCGCTTCCTTGTTTCCTTTTTGGATTTCGTGGTAAACTGCTCATCACCTTTATAGAACCCACAGTAGATCTGAAAGTTCATCAACTTTCATTAAGAGAGGAGTCGCCCAGAATCCATCTGTCCTAGCTATTACCATCTTTCTGTCACCCACTTGTCTTATCTGTCCTAGCACCATTACTACAAACAGATAAATAAGGAAATGAAGTTCTCAATCCGCAACATGAGTGCCTGGAGTGATCGTAATCTTATGACTCGACGAGGCCAAGTACGACCCACTGTTTACCCACAGTCCTCAAACGTCCATTGGTAAGACGAAGCACAAACAGCGTATTTGTTTTTATTCAATGATAAGATTCATGAATGATTTGCGCATACGGTGGTGGGGAAAACCGCACGCTGTTTGTTTCGATTTCAACGAAGGCCCAATTGTTTAGATGCATGCACGCACCAGGCAAGTCGATTTTAGAGGACATTAGTCAAGTCATTGCTTATTTACTAATAATGATCCTTTTTGACTAGTAATGTAAAAATGATCCTCCCTTTTAGTATGAGACCTTGGAGCAAAACGGGAGAAGAGTACGTAATCTTCGACCAAACTCAAAGACAACAGATGATTAAGATATCCGCAGCTATTCTTCTTAAATTTGCATCAGCGTCTCTAAACGGCTTGTGGTTCTGTGGAATCTGAGCCCCCCTGACAATCTGAACCCCTCAGGGGGGGGGCTCAGATTCTTCCAGAGAACCCGGCTTGCTTGCTCGTTAGAATCGGCCTTTTATGTTATCAAATGTCATTTTATTCTACTTCTGTGTCAGAACAGCATGCATACTTATTTGTTAGACCTTGTAAATCCCTGTGTCCTATAGCATACAACACGGTTCCGCTGGTATCAATAAGAAGTTCCAAGGGAAGCACGTGCATGTTGCAAAGTTGAGCTCTTTTGAACATGCGTCCTTGCGCAACACCTATCAAAATGCTGTAACCGCTAGCCGAGGTCTCGTATACATACTCCACCAAATTGCGGATGTGCCCACCTTCTTGCTAAACTGAACGGTTCATTAAATCGTGTTATCATTATGTAACTAATCTTTTATGCACTGCAAAGGGTGCCAATAACGCCCTCAATCAGTAACTTGTCGTCGCAGGAACCATTGGAGTCTCTAACCTTAAAGTAGTTATCATCAGTTTTAGTGCCAGTTTAGTACACGTTTTATGCCTCGGCGTTCTCTGTCCGACGTCACATGCTCCTGTTATCAATCTACACCACTTCCCCTGAGAGCTCGGGAACCTTCTAAGCCTTTTCGAAACCAACAATAAATCGACTTCTCTAACTGTCCTCCGATAAGAGTCCACATGCTGCTGTCGGCAGATGGTACTTCTCATCACATAAAGCCATAAAATGGAAGGAAACATGTATCGTGGGATAATACTGTGGCCAATGTGTACATCACTGTTCTCAGTTTAAAACGCGCCACTTTTACTACGTGATGTTGATCTACAAGCTTAGAACAAGGTCTGTCCTAAGAAAAATCATGATTATAAAATCCACTCTTTTGTGGTCATCTCATTAAAAGTGTCCGATGAAACCTCACAAGAAGGAGTAAAGTGAATTGAATTAAACTGAAAAAAGTCCACATTTTTAGCATGAAATTCGCAAGGTATTGCAGAGAGCACTCGAGACAGTCGGGGAGACACTAATCAGTAGGACACGGAAATGACACATTGCGAGAACGACTGAAGAAGATCAAGAAAGAATTGATCAATGACGTCAGTTTGTGATTCCGAAAGAGTTTTGCGCTTACATACACACTGCATGATGTTGAGTGCAACTTGTAAGTCCATAATAAATCTCTTAAAGGTACTCTTACTTAATGACTGTTTTTCAATGGCCGTTTTAAGCATATGTTTACCAGAAGAACAAGATAGAACTTTAATGACGATCATGGGAAAAGTCATGCTCAGCTACTAAAGCTACTAAAGCGTAGAAACATGTTGTTCCAATTGAGTCAACATCGTTATATGTTTCCCTTTTTGATCATTGGTTAACTGCCTATGATAGAAAGATTGTAGTGTTAAAAAGTTTAATTTGCCATTTTCTGGACGACAACAATCAAATTTCAAATATCCTAATGGTATTGACATAAGATGCACATGCTTTACACCTGATGTAAAACCTGGTTCCGAACGTTATTCAGACTGTCCACTAGATACTACAAAAGAGGTTTCAAAACTTGTAGATCGGCAAACCATTCGCTGTGCAAACTTATCAGCTCTACATCCATCGTCCCCCGAAGGCTACAGGGCACAACGGTGGTGTGCTGCTTATTGTGCTGGAAGTGAATCCAGAATGACACAACAACGTACAACGCTGTGCTACAACTCTAAATCGTTAGAGTCACAGAAGGACAAGTAAACGCCGAGTTAGTAAATTCGTCGGTATTTTTTACTGCCTTTTATGTACTTTTTTATTTGTTTTAGGGACTTTTATAACCCCTATGTTGTTTACCAGTGGAGTATTGGGTTGTTTAATGCAGTTAGTACCCCCTGTAATCTATTGATGGTGGAAGACGAATTGTAAAGCACACTGATGCGGTTTTCTCCACTTTGGAATTGTTCAGAGTTGTGCATTTCCGAGTTCCATCCTCTACGCTACAGGGCTGATAGGGACGATAACGATGCGAAAAGAAACAAGTCATCTTCCATTGGGATTTGATTCTTCCAAACACCAAACATGGTTCGAAAACAAAGGATCAAAAAGGAGGATTTTGCAGACATCTAAACAAAGAAACACTAAACAAGGCACTACATTAAGAACATGTACAGAAAATACATTGACTGTCTCATACATTCAAAGACCTTTTGGCATTCAGAATGGAATTCGAGCCCGCCTAGTTCTTTACGATTTTTGAACTTCATTCGTGAGCATGTAATTGAAATGAACGCTTCGTAATACATATTTAGAGAAAACCTCAAAATAAGCCGACCTTATCTTTCAACGTTGTGAGCATTAATTTCCCCGAGCCTCTTATATTAAACCTCTTATAGCTGTCTTTTCGAGTCATGCTACAGGGTACCACAAGAAAGATAAGGGCGTTCTGTACAACATTATGATTATTATCGTTTAGATGCACAGCCATCTTGTTGTTAGTAGCATACCAAGACCCTTACACGGGGCTTCGAGCAGAGCCTAGCCTTTGGCTTTCTTGCAGGATTGCAAGATTCTAAGAGCAATAACCATAAGAACATTCGCTCTACCAACAGATTATGCACCAGGAAAGATTCCATCAAGCTGTGCGAATTATTCCATGAGTACCTTCCCAATTTCGTATCCAATAGAGCCCCCCAAAGTGCACTGTCACTAACTCCGCATTCCTTGCACGGAGCACCGCTGCAATGTCATCCTTTTGTAATAGGGGCACACTTCCTGAGTGCTGATAAGACCGGATCGACGTAAACGGTGCGGCGCTGTTCGTGCGAGAACTCGCCGTTCCCTCTTCATCGAAGCGTTCGCACGTTCGCGAACTTTCGTAAATGTACCAACGACCCTTATCGCCGAGTTTGTTTGTCTCCTTGCTCCAAGTAAGAGACCGATAACCAACGAGAGTCGAGATGATATGGCCATATGGCCGTGATCTTCCGAGACGTCAAAAGACCCAGAGTTCCGTCTCCACTGCTTTAGTGTCGCCTCTAAAGCCGAGAGGCACTCACTTGAGATAAGAAGTACAGCCGAGAGTTATTAGGACTGCAGAGTCTACATATTAGCAAACTGTGAGCGAAGATCCATCCACTTTATTGATCGCTGTATTTAAGGAAGAGGGTAAACAGAGGCCTATCAGCGACTACGTGGCTTGTCCGCGTTCCAACGACTCCATTTTCAGTTTTACGGCTGCTTTGCTGAATACCTGGAACAAAGGGTTTACAAATTAGAAATATGAAGGGATGGGTGTTTGAAATTTTGGAGTTTATAGCCTAGATGGCGTCAAGTGGTTGTGCCAAAAACTGTAAAGGATGTTGTGAATGGTGTTGCAAGGGATACTGTAAGCGTAAGTCTTCCCAATCAAGGAATAATTATGCTTACAGTAACCTTTACCACAGCCTACAAAGTAAGGGCTAAAGATATAGGAATAATTGTTGCTGGAGATAGAGAAAATGCCCATTGAAAGAGGCCAAAAACTTCCAAAAACCAGCTCTAGAAAAAGAACATACCTGGAGACGCTGGTTCATCAGCTTCTGCACGGCTTTGTAGTCCACGGTGGAGACGACCGTCCGTACGGGGACCGAGATTAACATAGGGTGGCCATCGAAGATGTCGCCAAAACGCATTCCAGAAGCCGCCGACGAGACGAGCACGAGAGCGCAAAGAATGGTCCTGGAACGAAGACATTAGATCGAGGAATTAGAGAGAGCGTAGAATCAGGTGCAACCTGGTGAGGCTTACTTACCCGACCGCTTGGTGGAGCTTCATTCCTTGGGAATGACCAAAGTGAGGAAACTATCGAGGGTCTCAAACGGTCCGGTCCGGGTAAGGTGACCCATTGGGTCGCTGAATGCTTGGGTCACCTAAGCATTCAGCGTAATGAGTGAGTTAGTGACGTTAGCGACCATTCATTGGACAAATAACTTCACACTCAAATTGTTTCTACCCCTTCTATGTAGTACTTCCCCAAAACTGACTCAACTTCTTCCGGTGATGTCATTTCCGCTGTATATGTCATTTCGGACGATTCAAAATTTGGAACGATCAGTGATTAAGCAAACTAAACGTCTTGTGACTGTTAATGACTCTTATATCTAAAGGATGATGGTGATGTTTCTATCAACGAAGACCGTACACCGATTATAGGGTCTTTTAGTAAACAAGTGGGTTCGAATCGTATCTGTGGCAGAGGACCCCCTCGGTCAACAATCGTTTTATCCGCTTAACACTTCTTCGGAAGATAAATACACGAAAATTACGAGTCTACAAAAGTTTATAACTAGGCTATGTCTTAAAGGCTGAAGACCTCGTCTTCTTGATTTTTGATCGAATTGTTTTCATTAATTCGCTATCCTCGTTAGTGGTCTTCTGCGTGGAACACTCCTACTGTGGCAAAAGGACATGGTGGTCTACTACCTCCAATATCGGATTGAACTCGAAGTGAATGTTCTCTAGGAAGGACTCTTCTTTGGTCGGGCCATTCTCCGGAGTTGGCCATCTTCTCTTATCATGTCCGGCTTGACAAATATTTCCAATACAACTGAGCAAACACATTTTCTCAAGCTTTAGATATCTACTGGTTCGTCGGCTCTGCATCTTCCTACTGGAACTAACTCCACAGCTACGGTTACAATCAGAGCCCTAGTTAGTGAACACGTTATGATAGTGATCAGGGCTGCGTTTAGTAGCCCTGATAAGTACGTCCTCTGAAATGTACCCACTTTATGGGATGCCTTAAAAACGGTTACTTCATATTTGAATAGCGACTCGAACACAATAAATAACGACTGTTTAGTATTACCAACGCCTATTGCGTTAATTCTTTCGTCAAGCGCCCGGAATTACAAATTAAAGAAACCACCCGTGCATTCTTGTTATCTGCTACCATCGTGTGAGAGTTCGTAAACCACGAAAACCCGCCCACATGCCTTCTGACGTCTTTAGTAAATTTTCCGTTCATGTTTTTGTGCGCTGAGAATCTGTTCGGGACCATAGGAGGCGGAGCGTCAGCGACGTTAGCCACTCTGATAAGACGAAATATGGCTATTCGTCGTTGCTTCTTAGCAATTGTGCACTCGCTTCGCAATCCAAATGGCTAACCGTCCGTCGGTCATATGCGCTCCGGGACTCTTCCAAGTCAAGTGTGAGGACGAGCCTCAGGATCTTTCCATGAAAACATGGAAACAGAGCCGTCCCACCGAGCTTTCCGTGACTCCTATGGAGGTGCTTGACTTCTCTTCTACTGGTCGGGAGACGCTTCTGACGGCCAAGAGGGAGTCGCACTCTCCAATCACTCAGCTAACCCCAACGGAGCGAATCGCCGCCTTCATCGATGTTGCTTCGACGTCGACTTCGAGCTCCACGGCTTCGCCCCCTTTGGCTTCACCTTCTTTGCCAAGACCCGCCTCGCCACGTTCTCCACTAGGTAAGTCCTTCTATGTGTGGCTTTGAGGTGTTTGTGCCTCGAATGTTGAAAGCCAACCCTCTATTTACACCCTGCTTCATCCATGGGCTATTTTGGCCTCCCTAACGTTCTCCATTTCTCCATTCTCCATGTTATCTCTGGGTCTTTTTCATAGAGGTTTTACGAACTCAGAAACCCAAATATCTCAAGGTCCAATCCCACTCAACATTCTTCTGTACTTACTTATGTGTTCACCATAAGCCTAAAGGCAGCTAAAAGGAGTTTGAATAAAATCCTGAACTACCCTTAATGTTTCAGAACAGCAACCACGACGTCGAGGACGTCCTCGCCTTCCGGACAACCAGATGCAAGACAGCGAACAGATCGGCGACTCCAAAATCTTCCAAAAGCGACTCTACGCTCGTCAGTACCGAGAACGCGTAAGTCATAACCCCGTAGGCTCGGCTTCAACTTTGGGTGCAGATCAAGACACAGCTGGACGCGAAGCAGGAGCTCCAACGAAAACTGAACGAGATCCGAGCACAGAACGAGATGCTCCAGAAGGAGATCGACATGCTCAAGCAGCAGAACCAGAGCTACAAGGAGCAGTCGATGAGGATTGTAGGTCAGAGCACGATGACCAATCTGACCAAGTGAACACACCGATTCTTGGGATTCTATAGAATTCCACGGACAAAATTCCCGAAAGGACCTCCGGAAATTGGCACGGAGAAATACTCTTTTTTGAGAAAATTTGCGCCTCTATATCTATACGATTGTCAGTCATAAACACTTATTTTCTAATTGCGTGCGAAGTCGGTTGCCGCGGTCAGGCACCGTGTTTGCATATCGAGATAAGGATCGATCAATAGTCGAGCATCCGGGTGATAACAGCTTCTCAGGGACTGCTAGTGGCAAGGAAGGAGCGTCAGGAACAGAAGCCTACTAAGGGGAGTCAATTTCCGGATTCTTCCCGTTATCTGGAGGGTTCCTTCATGGAAAACAGATTACTAATAGAAACATGTCGAGGACTCTGAATCACTGGGTCTTTCGGTGAATGATTCAGTGCAAGGCAAACAACACTTCTTAACCTGTTTTGTAAGAGAGGACTAATCAGAGGGAGAATACAGATAGATATCTATTTCGCCTTTGTATACGAAAGTTCAACACGTACATAGCTTCGTATAAGCAGGTATCTCTTGCTTGACGGGTATAGATTTCGTCGAGTTGGACTTCGTCGAGCTCAAAGAGCACAGCAAAGAATATATCCATCTAAACTGTATCCTGGTTTTGCTTCTGGAAGGGTTCAGGTGTTCGAAAGTTTAGGATGGAACGTGGGAATTCTCCTTATTTCTTACAGTTTTATTGCAGACTTCTTTCATGCCATATTTGGATCCTATTGATCGACTCACTTTGCGAATAGGGTTGAACAGGGGTGGCGTAAACAATTCACGTGTACATATTTACCTATATGCACAGCATATCAGCACGGTACAAGCACTGTCAGCAATATTAATCATTGCGATATTTGCTCAAATGCACGAAAACAAGACTAAGAGCCTCGAGATACATTTTTGCGAGAAGGTCGTTCACCTCAGGCAGCATTTTAGCGTCACAAGCATAAAGCCCTGGGTTGTCCTCAGATGTGATCCTATGCTAAGAAGGCTCTGGAAGATCAACCGAAACATTCGGAGAAACAAGTTCAGTTTACGTGTTTCAGGAGCTCCGAAGATTCTTAAACATTGTGTGCTGTTGCTTGTGAAACTCATAAGGTTTGCATAGTCCTCTACGCATTTAAACAGCCATCAGAATCCACCAATCGTTCATCGCCTCGGCTGGCTACGATTGCACTTCCTATCAATGAAGGTCTCATCACTGGCAAATTTGATAGCTTAATGATAGAGCCCCATGCGCGAGCGACAATCTCAGGACAGCGACGTGAGAGAGAACAGATGAACACAGAAACGTGTCGTGTGAAAATTTGGACAGAACGGAGCCAAGGACAGGTTTCCCGTCACAGGCATGCCTTCTCTCACAACGCGTCTTTCTGTTCATCTGCGCTCTCTCACGTCGCTGTCCAGAGATTGTCACTCGTGCATGGGTCCGATCACCAAGAAGTCAGATTTGCCAGTGATGAGACATTCATTGATAGGAAGTGCAATCGTAGCCAGCCGAGGCGATGAACGATTGGTGGATTCTGATGGCAGTTTTATTCAAATATCGTTGCACTTACTCGCAGTGCACTTGGCAAAGGAACGCTTGAAACGGTTCCTTTGCTAACTTAAGTTTTGAAACAGCTGCACGTATGTACAGTTTCTGGCGAGCTCTAGAGTTTCCCCTTGGTACATGACAAAAAGCGTGCAAAACCCTCTGATCATCACTGTCCACAAGGAGATAAAGGTCTACAGGGAAAAAGAAATTTACACCTGCTAGAGACCCCCGAGTGGAGACCCAGTTGGCGAGAGATATTGGTGGCTTCTTGACAAATGAGATGTGCTGAGAAAAACATGAACTATAGCAAATGCACATAAGTAAGTACGCTTAATTGTGTCAACGGGATCTCCACGGGAACACTTTTTGAGAATAAAATACACTTATACGCCAGTGAATGTTGCGGTAGAGACCGTGCCTAAGCAGGTCATCCCTTCTTCATAACCTTCATTCTCGGCAACATCTCACAAGAGTGATGAAGCTCATTGTGGTTTTCCTGCTCTTTAGATTGGGGTCAACTTGTTTGAGTAACCTTCCCAGTAAGTCTTTACCCTTCCACTGTGAATGACTTTGTCGACGGCCCGACTACGCCAACACCTAAAGAAAACCCTCTCGGAGACCTCGAAATTTTCGTTTTAAAGAATGTCGTGTCCACCCTCAGAATACCTGTCGAAACAGGTCCTATCAGTAAGAACGTTTAACTACCTAATAGAGGATTTCTATCAATGTCGAAGCAGAAGGGAACCGACAACAACTGGGAAATGTTCGGCTATGGTTCGCACGCCTTCGCTCTCATCTGTAAAGATGAGTTCGTCTGCACTTGTGTAACTCCCGATGAGTGTTATCAAACGGGATTTACGATGATGTTCGCGCCCTTCTGCGAGGCTGAATCGTGTGGCATCTATTTACTGTTCCTCGGACCGCACAAATCGTCGATGGTGCCCAAGGGAGGCAAAGGGGCGGAATTCTTCTACGAACCGCAAGAGAACAGAGTCCGCATTGGTGAGTTCGTGAGGCTTCCCGGACCCTACAGAAAGATCAAGGCCGTCGGATGTGGAGGATGTCCTCTGATGGCAACCAGCTGCTAGAATGGTCTGTAGCTAATTTCGAGCAAAACGTACTTTATTGCTATAACCGATAAAATTTCTAACGGCTTGGACTAGTAGAGCAATAAGGTTCAGTCTCATCGGTGAGGGACAGCGCCCTTCTGCGACACTCCATGACATACATTACTTAACAGCTGTCCTTCACTTCAGATATAAATCTGTGACGTTCTGTGTTCATCTCTGTTTCCCCATTGGTTCCGATCTTTTGTGGGTATCATTCTGCAGTGTGATAAACTCATAGATCCACAATAGGTCGATCTTGTCGCGGGAGGGTTTTGCAAGACTTCTTACAAGGAAGGCCTTGCAAACGCTTCCAAATGAAGCTTATCCTTCTTTATCCTTCTGCTCTTCACTTATGGGTTTCTCCTTCGATATAAAGTATTTCGTGTTCAAAACCTTTTGTGAAAATGCTACTTCTCGAAAGAGTCCCTTTCTTCCCTCATCGAGCAAGCCGCCGCACTGCCCACGACACCCTGATGAGACAAAATATAAACACCGCAGTCTCTATACTGATATGTCAGGGAGTGGTCCTGTCACGATCGCCGATACACGGTAAATCCCGACTTCACGCGGCGAAGAAGATGGAATGCTCCAATCGATCGTTGACGATTCGCTATGCGATGTGTATGCGATGCTCGACTCTTTTTTGATTTTAGTCCTTAGCGACAATGTAAAGTCATTTTGAGTTTCGATCCCACTCAAGCTTCATTTTTTGCGGTTAGATCCTCGACTCGCAACTAAAACTCGTTTGCGCCGTTAACTCGTTTGTGCTCGTTTACCACGCGGCACTATTCCCGACGCGAAGTCCCTGCGCGCGCAAAAACTGTTCGCCGCTCCGGATTCGTGTGTCCGCTTCGCGTCCTCTCACGATAATTGTTGATTCACGTCATCGACATGTCTTTCACATCGATGACTGTCTCACCCTGCGCTTGTTCTTCTCCGTGGCGGGACTACCATATTGGATTCGTGTTCCGTGGTGTCGTATCCACCAGGCACGGCTCCCATCACGGAGCCGCCAGTCAATATCGATACGACGCCACGCCAGTTGAGCATAATTAGACCAAGTCTATACATATCAGGCAATTCTGTTCGAGACCATTTTAAATCCTTGATCCGGTTCTAACCTTGACATGCCTTCTTTTGGTTTTTTTTTTCGGTAGTAGATGACTTCAAAACATCGGAATTCTCGATCTGAGTAAGTGGGTTTTTTTCGTTTTTGATTGTTTGGTTTTCAACTTTGCAGCAAGGGTAGCCGCCACGGCGAATGGGAGCGCAGAAGTGATGTGCGCGCCATTCTCGGGCTTGCGGCGCAAAAGAAGCTGCCGATGCGGGTTGCTGCCAGGCAGATCCAGCAGCTAATTGGCAGAACGGTCAGTCATACGACCGTAGCTCGATACGCTGAGAAATACGCAGGAGTACGTTTTTTTATTTCGTCTCGACATGTCTAGAAAATAGAGTAAAAAGCTTTGGAAAAAAACCTGTTCAAAGGCATATCGGTCTAAATATGTCCCAGCGGTGAACGTTGATTGAACTTAGCGAACGTACAGTTTCAGAAAACGAGCCAATCTGCGATGGCGTCCACAGACAAGATCCTGCAGAACTTCCACCGCCTCTTCGATCACACCAGCTCCGAGCAGGCGGAACAAGAGCTCTATAGGCGGCGAAGGCAAGCACGGGAGCAACAGGTAGGATTGTGGTGGTGAAAACCACTAATTTGAGGAATCTTTCAGAGGATCGAGAGGGTGCATCTCAAGCGGCTGCGAAAGAATCAAGTAAGGCTGTTGCTCTGCGACGGGTAGATAAGAAGAATTTAGAGTCCGGTGTGGAACCCCGTCGAGAAGAAGTTCATCTTCGACGCAGAGTTACCGGTCAACCCCAACATGATCGTGAAACATGCGGTGGTACAGCAGCAGCAGCTGAGAGCGCAGCGCATGAAGGAGCCTGAGAGAAGGTAAGTGACATCTGATATTTCATCCGAGTCAAAGGTTGTCTTCTGAACCCGTATTAGATCGGCGGTGACTCGGCATTGATTCCTTTGAATGTTGAAGGCATTTGCAATGCACTTCTTGAACGTATTTTTCAGAGCCACTCTGCCGAGGCCTCAGCCGAGAAACGCGCCTCCGTCCATCGCAGGACCTTCGACAGCTCGGAGCATGATGAAACCCCAGAAGACCGAATCAACAGCAGAAGCACCTCATCTGGTGCCAACGCTCGACCGGGAAACGTCCTCGAAGAACGCGGTGATCAATTTCAACGGATGCAGCTACGAGCTTCCTGGCGTGCCTCGGGAGAAAGACGGATACCAGATCAAGCTCTCGTGGACGAAGTCGGAGCCGAACGTCGTATACTTCCGCCACTACGACGATAAATGCCATTCGGCCGTGCGGCTGCCCCTTCCAAAGCAGAAGGAGACGGGTAAAGAAGACCAGAAGAAGGAGACGGTTGTAGAAGAGCAGAAGAAGAAGCCGGCGCTCAGGCTCGTAGAAGCGTCCGTCCTGGAAGACGAGGTGAGGCCGCCCAGAAGAAGTGCTTTGGACTTGCTCAAGATGATCCACAGTCAGAAGGAATAGTAAGTCACCGGAATCGATGGATAAATTATTTAATGAATCTTCCGGGTCTATACAATATAACAGAATTATAGATAAAGTCGCTTTCTTGTGGAGGGGAAGTGAAACGCAGAGGCCTTAGCCTAGCTAGCCGTAGAGGGTCGGGGGACTAGGATACTGCGGTCACTCCAGGTTCGGGTACATTGCCTCGGCGTCGCGTTTCGAAGGAGGCACCAGATGCTTCGGTAGCTCCAGTGGCAATTCATGACCTGGAAGAACACCTTAGAAGAATCCAAAGAAGAAGCGGCCTACCCTCCAGTTTAAGGTTGATCAAGTAGTTGGCGAGGGCGAACTCGTCGGCGTCGAGCATTCCGTCGCGGTCTACGTCCGCCAGCTTCCAGATCTTGCCGAGCACCGCGTTCGGCAGCTTCGACTTCACCATGTGCTCCTTGGCCGCGCGGCCGGTCACCTTGCCGTCGACGGGGCCTAGCGACTCGAAGGTCTCGTCAGCCTTGTTCCTCTCGCGCTCCACCACCCACTGGGATTCATCTGCGCCCTTGTCGAAGCCTTCTCCGCGGCCGAAGCCGAACGGCGTCTCCGCCTCCGAAGCCTGGTCGAAGGCGCCACCACGTACAATCTTGTTGGCGGTCGGACCTGCGCCGTTCTCCACCTGCTGCTGCTCCTCCTTCGGGATCTGAGCCATGAGGCGAGCTGGAATGAAAAGATGAGCCAAGGGAAGGATGAGTAATCAGGAGTCGCCCTTATTTTGGATCTTAGAAGATCTGAGTCCAGCATACCAGGAAGCTGATCAGAGCAGAAGCTATCCATAGACCACGGACTTACCGATGTCCGAGGCAAGCATGGCGTCCACCACCTCAAGAAGCTTGGGCTTGAGAGCATTGAACTTGGTGAAGTCGACGTTCTGCAGGTTCTCACGCATCTTCTGCACGTCGGGGAAGTCGCCAGGAGAGATGTTGTGCTCGCGCTGCAGCTGTTCGAAGATCTTGTCCAGGTTCGCGATAAGCTCCTTCTTCTTCTTCTCCTTGCCGATCATCGATGGCATCTGCTTGCGGAGTTCGGCGATGATGTAGGCGTGAACCTTGGCAAGACGCGCCCTCTTGATGAGGTCGTTGAGTTTGCGGAGCGCAGCGTTACGTGGAAGCGCCTGAAAGTGGAGTTTATAAATAAACCGTGAAACTCGACTCCAGCTTACCTGCAGGTCAGCGAACAGGTCGTGCTGCTCGTCCTGGAAGAGGCGACGGTTGATGTCATACTGTAGCGGCTGGTCCCAGAAGGTGCCAATGTAGACGCGGGAAACCTCGGGCGTCTTGAACACCTTGCCCAAGGACCACATGAGGGCACCGTACACACGCATCAGCTGCTGGTGGTCGACCATGTCCGACTTGTTGAGCACGATGCGGATCTTGTCCTCGTTGCCGGCCAGGGCCTCGATGCACCGCTTGAACTCGTCGGAGATGTCGAGCTTGTGGGCGTCGAAAAGAAGGATGATGCGGTCGACGCGCTCGGCGAACCACTCAAGCACCCCAGTGAAGTCGTAGCCGCGGTCGATGCGCTGCTTCTCCCCGCTGAGGATACCGGGGGTGTCCACGATGGTCACGCTCTTGAGCACCTCGTTGTTGAGAACGGAGCACTGGAAGCGGTTCAGGAACGAGTTGCCGAACTTGCTCAGAGCGCGGAACTGCTTCTTGGAGTCGACGACGAGGGCGTTGCCAGGGATGGAGCCTTCGTCCTCGCCGTTCATCACCGCGATGAAGCGATCGGTGGTGGGCTCGGGGCCGATCCGGATGCCGGGGAAGTCTTGTTCCAGCAGGTAGCGGATGAACGTCGTCTTTCCGGTGGAGTACTGACCCACGAGAAGGATCATTGGCTTCGCCTCGAAGTCGGGGTCATCTGAAAGCACAAGGTTAGGTATCGAATAAAGATTTTTCAGATTCTAATCTATAAGGAGCTCAAAAGGAGGTCGATATTTGAGCGAAATGTGCCAAATCGAATAGAGGACACTCGAGGCGAGCATCTCCAGTCAAGATCTTACCTAAGGCTGGCGAGTGGAAGTCATGGAACTTGTAGTACTCCTCCAGCGGGTACAGCTTCTGTTTGTACATCTTGCGGAGGCCATCGCTGACCGATTCAAGAACCTCTTGGTTCTTCTTCTTGGAAGAATCGCCACCGAGCCAGGAGAACATCGTGGAAGACCCAACCGCTGAAAATAGATTTGTGACTCGCGATGACCACGTCATCGCTTGATCGCGCCGATCAATAGCGCGGCTCACGGGCGCTATTTACACGCCTAGCGATGCTCCCGTATCTCGGGTGATTTTAGCAGTAGGAATGTGCTAATCATGCGGGGAGTCCTCTTAGCACTTTAGTCGTCTGGGTGAGTCATAAAGCAAAGATAGTGTCGCTTGTGGTCATCGGCAGGTGATAAAGCAGAGAAATGGAAAGTACAGTCAAATAGTTTCTAGAAGGAGCAGAAAGAGAAAGAATTTGGAGAATTATGATAACGTGGACTTCTATCACAAGGATGAGACAGAATTTCTTGGCAGGAGATGGACGTGGGACAAGTTATTCTATATGAGGAGGAGGCTAAACCGATCTTTTCGGGAGAAGCAGAAACAACCCACAGCCCGTTTATTTTCTATGGAAGCAGAAGAAGTACTTGGCTTCTAGAAAGAGGAGGCTGAAGCAAGTTTCTAAACTGACCATGGGAAGAGAACTTCTAGAAGGGGCAAACGGAGGGCTTCCATGCAGAAGGCGAAGGATATAAAGATGAGGATAAATCACGTACCGTTCCGGATCCCGCTCAGCATGTCCGTCCCGCGACTCTCAGCAGCTCACACACTACAGTTTCTTTTCGCGCCGCGTGCGTTCCTAAGCGTGCATCCAGCGGCGTCGCGGCCCACAAGACGTGCATGCGCCGGAGCAGCCGGAATCGGGCCTCCGTCCGATGATTGAGCGAGGACGCGGCGCTCCGACCGTCACTTCGCCACTCAGCGCGACCGTCGTCGACACGAATCGATGGTGAAACATAAACAAAGGTCGTCGAGGAGAGGAACGGCGGTCGATTGCGGTGCGGGGAACGCTTCGGAGTCGCAACCAGAAAACGAAAACCGAAAGGCACTATGCAAATGGACGGAGGATCGCGCGACCGCGCTCGGCTGACTCTTTTGTGGAGATCGCGAAAAACACGTCGACGGGCGCGCGCTGAGTCACAGGGGCTCTAACTAGCGAGCGACTTCCGCCCCGAGCCAACGAGCGCAAACGAGAGTCGAAGTGCGATGGTCCCGTGAGCAATCGAGAATGAATGGAATCTTAGAATCTGGTTGGAATTGGAAGTGCATTGTGGCGTCACAGAGGCGACTTTTTATAGCGTCATTTCGTAAACGTCAAATGACTAATAGTATAACCGGAAACATGCGCTGGAATGACAGTTGTAGTGGTGTCCATTTAATGGAAAAAAGAGAGCTAAAGTGCGATGGCCCCATGATGAATAATGGTTGGAATCTGCTTGGAATTTTATGCGTTATAACGACGTACAAAATCATCCTGTTTGCACTTCAATTTTGCAAAGTTTGGAAGAGCTAGAAAGCAATAACAGCTTACGAGTGAAGCACACCGTGGACTGCCAGAAGCCTGTCCTCCAATGAATGCATCTAAGCCACCAATAATGAGTAACGATTAGATGATGTTAGAATCGCTGTAATGGCGACGAAAGATGAGTAATGATTGGAATCGTGGAACAAGGCGATCATCTTGTTTGCACTTTAAATTCGTAAAGTTTAGATGAGCAAGAATGTAGTCAGAGCTTTGCGCCAAAACACGCTCCATGGAATGGCAGGGATTTCACAATATATTTTCCATTTGGGGCGTCCACGAAATGTAAATAGAGACGATGTTTGCCTGCGTAGAATACACAGATTCTAGGCCAGAAAACAGTATACATAGTATCTATTGGTGTGCAACAGTTGATTGGCAGTCAGGTGAAGGAAATAAGAATATTTTTAAAGCCCCATCGATCGCCATTTTTAAAACCTTCGCCACGGGAAACACGAAGTACACCACATTTTCCCCAACTGATCCGCAATGGCCGTGAATCAATCAGAAATTCTTTTGAGCCCGACCTTTCTTATGCAGATCCGAAGGAATCTCAATCGCAGCGACCCCGTGGGCGACGCTCAGCGGAAGACTAGGGAAACGTCAAAAGCGCAGGAATTGCAACAAACGGGCGACCTTGAGGCGTCACTCGAGAGTCGCTTCCGATGAAAAGTCAATTTGGAACCGAGACGGCGGAGGCGATTAGCGCCGATCGTCGCTTGGCTCACGGAATCAGAGAACCAAAAACAAAAATGGTCGCGCCTGCTGGAGGCGTCGGCGATTAATTCGTCGTCGTCGCCACCGCTGCCGACGCCGATAAACCACCGGGCGCAATTCGCGCAAATGGAAGCGATCGATCGATCGGAAGACGCGCGGAAAGGGGTTTCTGGGTTAAAGGACGCTCGAATCGGAGGGGATTTGCGGAGGACGGCCAGTCAGCTGTCGAGTGATGGGACGCGTTTCTTTGTGTTTTCGGGCGCGTGACTCACAGGACGACGACGCTTTGGCTACTAGAGCTGACGAACGTCGGGGAAATCTCGAATGTCATATTGGGACGGTTCGGATCGAGAGGAAAAAGGAGAATCTGGGTGATTAAACCTTTTGATTTTGCTAACGAGCTGCACAGAAGTCGGAAGCTTTCCAACAGCAAAAAATCGTCCGGGAAAACCAGTCTCTTGTGGTTTAAAAATAAGATTTTAAAGTTTGAATCAGCGAAAGAAATTTAGAAATTCAAATAAAAACCGTGGTGTTTGATTTCCTTCCTTTCGATTTTATAATCCAAGCTTTGACGTCACACGCTCCGAGATCGGACATTTCGAAACAGGGCGAGCGAGAGAGCTGAGTCAGCGGAAGGTCGAACGCACTTTTATCACGCTTCCCGAGGGATTCTGCATCGGCGGTAGACAAAGCAAAGGAGCGAGACGGCGGCGATGCGATTGGATTTGCAACGAGCGGCGGACGGATTAGCATGTCGAGGAGAAGTTGGCCCAAATTGGGGACCGCTTGTTAGGGATGCACGACGGACTCACTCCATTCGGGCCAGAGCGAATCGGCCGCGTTGTTTTGGGAACATAGCGGCGATGCTCTAAAGCGATATGGGTCGCCCGGCAGGGAGCCTTGGCGTGAAAAGGGCAAATCGGAGGGACCGCAGCGCCCATCGGTTTTTTGGGCTTTGAAAACCACTTAGGCTGTTCCACCAGTGGACACTGCTGCTTGTGTCGGGATGGGAATTGCGAAGGCCGTGTCAAAGGAAGGTCAACCCAGCATGAAAAGAAATGAAGGATGACCGAAGAAGAGAGGCCTTTCAAGTGCTGCCCTCTATAAAGAGGGAACGTGCAGTTGATTTAATGAAGAACGGTCCACTTGAAAGCGAGAGCCCATGGCGAAACTAGATACACTCTAACACTGGGGGTTGTCCAGGTTAGGCTCTCTTACTGTGTACAGTTCTACAAACTACATGCACGTACACCATCGGCATACTAGTCTTTGCGAGTCGATATACGTGTAGCCAAGCTGGTTAACAATAAACTCTGAACACATTGTGAACGTTTCATTTGTATAGATGAAAGCAAAAATTGCGCGGAATCTCGCACTTCACACCTTCTTCTTTACAGAAACCCCTGTCCACTTCACAGCACTTTCTATATTTCACAGTTTACAAAAGCCCAAAGCTATCATCATTAGACCTTTTAAAGATCATGAACCACCACAATCTGGATTGCGTAACCCGGATCAGAGATAAGCATTGGATGCTGTAACTCGAGTGAAGCAAAAAAGTAAAACTCTAGTAATGGCTCTAGAGATGAATATGATTGTGTAAAAACAACGAAAACATTGGCAGCCAATGGTTTGTAGAAGTTACAAACCATATTTAATAAGTTCTAGCACTATGTATTTATCAGATGACTTCGCACCTCCATTGGATCACACCAACGAACTCATAACGTATCCAGTCCACATCTACCTTTATTGGTTTGTCCATGCAGCGTCGCTGAAGTTTAGTCAGTTCTGATGTTCCCTGTCATGTTTTTCCAGTTCTATATTTTCCAACCTTCCTCTACGATCACTACTTGCTGCAACCCGGACTTATACATGCTAACTAACTTGTGCTGTTCAGATGTCGAGTGAACAACAGGATCCACCGGTCCCCACTGACCTGCTACTTCAACTACAAGATATGTTGTCTCTGCCGCCACAATTCTCTAATGATGACAGTCCGATAGACTTAAAATTCGAAGACCACTTACCGAATTTTCACAAAAGGCACCTAGTTACGGTAAGCATATTTATCCGTCAGTGACATGGACTTATCCGTTCCAGGACTACCAACCTGTGCTGTACCCAATGGGCTGTGTCCCTCTTATCTTTCGTGAAAGTGTATGCGCCTCTCTCAGTGCTTGTTCTCTTCACAGGCTTACCTCCGTGAAAGATGGCTCGCAGAGGCGTGGTTTCCATCGTTCAAAGAGTCACTTTAAGGGGCCGTGGTCTTCGGTGTCGCACGACGTATACCACAGAAGAGAAAGCTTCAAAGTGAGAATCATTTTCGACGGGAAAGACAACATTGCCTACGATTCGTCGGTTCGTTTGGAAGACGTAAGAAAGATGAAGTACGCCACATGGTCAGCGGTTGAAGTCTATTCACGGAACGACGACGAAAACTTGACCAAGAAGGGTAGGATGCGCAGCTTACTTGGTGGACCCCACATTGAACGACTGCGCATAGGGAGTGTTACTCATTTCGACAACTTCCTGAATCATATTTGTCCATGGTACTTGACGCAACTTAGTGTATCCCAGAGCAGATTCAAGTCTGGCTCTACGCTCTCCTTGTGGCTGAAGAAGGCGCTCCAGAGCAAGAGTCTCTGCACCTTCTACGTCTATCGCACGTCAATTGACGATGAACCTGTGTACGCGATAGATAACTTTGAGGAGGACATCTACAGCCTTCTTGTGCAAGGCCAGCATTTGTCATACGTGGAAATATGCAACAACGACTCCATCGCCGATCTGGGCATACCCTTCCTCTTCAGAATACTGGACTACTGGACTTCTTCCGAGGGAGGTTTTGGGAGGATGGTGACCTTCATGTATAACATGAACCACGAAGACGAAAAGGAGCAGATTTTCCAGCGGTACAAATTTGGAGATGGAGACGTGCTCCGTCGTAAGTCAGGACGTCAATGTGTCCAGATCACCAATAATCTCCGCCTACTCAGAGCCGAGCTTCTGTGACAATATCATTGAGCTTCTTGGCTCATTCCCCTGTAGAGCGGTGATTAAATGTTTTTTTTTTTAAATTTTGGTGTTTGAAAGTTGAAACGAATAAATCAAACCAATCTTCAATTGAACCAAAGCATCATAAGCCGACACCATTTTAATCTGTTGCTAGTTCGGTAGGCGGGGATACTAAACCACAGCCTTATAGCCAGAGCTGGCAACTGTAACCGTTTGCCGCTTAACCGCACCGAGACAGTTCTGCTTAAAGCTCGCAAAACACGAAGAGAATCTTGTAAGAATATGTTTCTTTCCTTCCCGAGGACATATCTATTCGAAAGACAAGCTACGACGACTTTGGTACCACATCAGAAGCTGAAGGTAATCAGATTTGAGAGTTGCACCTTGGCTCACTTCCTAACGAGCTCCAGTCCAGGCTCGTGTCTATCGCTGTCCTAGGCTACTTTGCAAAGCTGTCTCATTTGCAGGATTCAGGTTTAGTGAAGTCGGTCACAGCAGCAGACGTCTACACGATGCAGAGGAGACGGGGGAAGGCTTAAAAACAAAGAGTGACCTCTGGCCGAGCATTCTTGGGTCGGTTGGCTTGTCGAACACTACATCGCCCTAGGTGAGTTCTTCCCATTGATGCGTCATTTCCAACCTCCTCTTCAGAATGACTCCCGCGATTGGACGTGCCGTGCTCTTGTTGGCGCTTGTCGCTACACTCGTCGCTGCACAAGACCCGGATGGGAAGAATCTGAAAGAGGAGGGAAACCACACGCAAGAAGAGGTCAACCCCACTGACGTGGAGCGATTCCATTCCGCGCAGGTGCAGCAGATCTACGAGCAACTGGAGAAGTCCAACGAGCAGCTCTTCGGCAAGCAGGAGATGGACATCAAGGTTCCGATCCGCACGGTGCTGTACGTCATCAACCCGACGCAGCTCTCCAAGCTGCTCACGAAGAAGATCAAGGTACGTGTCTCGCGTTTCTCCTCTTACTGACTTCTCTGCTTCAGGAAATGGACCAGAGAGAACGCGAGGTAATGGAAAACCTGCGCAACAAAATGGCTTCAGGAAGGCAGAAGAGACGCGTGTCCAATCTTGGTCATCTTCTGGAGGGCGCCAGTGGAGGCCAGCAGGATCCTACAGACGACCAAGAGATGATGGACGTGGACGCCAGCGTCCAAATCGAAGAAGACGGAGTCCCCAAGCCGTACCTCCTGAAGGGCACTCTTCACCTGACTCCTCTTTTCTAGAAAGTTCGCAAGATGCCGAGCTCCTTTATGTGTGTACTTTTAATAAAGGATGGTTTTTACATTCTACCTTTGTGTTGTCGTACTTCCGAAGGTTCTTTAGAATTTGTGGAATCTACAGTATGCCATGGCATCAAAAGAGTGTGAAAATGTGTTTCATATACGCAATTTTGTGCTGCAAGTAAGGACTAAGCACTCCCTGCATAAAGAGAGATCTTAAGTCGGCCAGCCCTGCCCGATTCATGGTTTCCAATGTAACCCGACAGTCCAGGTGTAGGCTTTTTGAGTTTTTTCCAAACGCAGAAGAAATGAGCAAAAATACTTGGAGTTTACAGTTTTCAACTAATGGAAATGAGAATTTAAAATTTTTAGTGCTTGCTGAATCTACGCGGACCTCAATGTTTCATCTTGCAAGTTATCAGACTATAGATTACACGTGCAATTCATGTGTAGGTAAAGTTTTATTTAGGATTCGAAAGAGCAGAAGCTTCTAGCGCAGATGTACAACGGCGTTCGAGCGCACAACCCTTAAAAGTGCTTCGGTCAAAGATGCGAATCTGGTCTCGTCAAAAGACCTACGAATCCAAAGCAATTGAACTCACAATGCATTCAAAATAACCCGTTTATTCCGCCAATTAAACACGAAACCAATAAACTCATCGTTTGTGCCTTAAAAGTGCTTCGATCCAAGGCTACTGCGATTCCGGCTCCTCAGTATGGTCCTTCGGCTTCTTCATCAAATTCAGTTCGGTCAGCTGCTTCAAGAACATCGCCTCAGAGATAGCCTAAACGTCCCCGTGAGCTCACCATAAGAATCTCGTTCACTTACGGCAAAACGATCCTGCATGATCGTCTTCAGCTTCTCCGTGTTGAGCAGATGGACGATCGTGCGGATCGGGAAGTTCACGCTGAACTTCTCCGCGCTGACGACGTCGTCCATCAGCGCCAGCAGCTTCTGCTCCTTCTCCTCGAGCGTCATCTTGTTTTCTTGTGCGGCGACGAAGGCAGTGTTGAGCACACAGGCGACGAACAGCAGAGCCAACGCGGGATTTACCAGGGCGGCGCGCATTCTGAAACCTTCCAGAGTAGTCGGAGTGAAGAACGCGGCGGAGGACTCACTTGAAGGGGAGCGGGACTGATCGAGCGACCAATTCGAAACGACCGATCCGGAGCACTTTCGGGCTCTTATAAGCACCTGTGCGCTGCAAAACGCCAAATGTCTGGCAGACGAGTCTGCATTGGCGTCTAGGCCGCTCGACTGGAGAGAAGTGTTGCATGGGAGTGGAGCTCTGTCTGGTAGACACTCTATGCAAGAAGCCAGAGCAATCTCGGCGATATCGCTACTTGTGCTAGAACTAGAGCAATCATGATCGTGTGACTACTTGGGCGAATATCGGAAATTGGCTGATATTTTGGAGACTTAAGACCTAATAAATCCAGCTATCTGTTTAAGAGTCAAGCATTATATAAGAGCCAAAGTATGACCGCCGTGAGCTTAAGACTGCCAAGAAGTGAGCAATGTGGGTCTTCCGGCAAGAGAGGGTGTTTGGCCCCCGTCAGGCATACGGTAACCATCATGGATTTCTGACGTGATTAACCATCGCGGACCTGGGACAGGGCGATTGGAAAGAGAGTGAAAGACGGTCTAGGAGTAAAGGACGCGGATTGGACTTCCGATAGGGTCTTGAGGTGATGCAAGTATAGTTGAGAACTAGAACTGAAATGCTCGCTATAGCGGCTCAATTGGCTGTGGATTGATTTGGCGCGATTTCAGCCGTGTGATGGGCGAAATCACTTAAGCTCACGGCAAGTAGCGTTTGCTATTTTCGCTTCTGTAGGTGGCTTTCGCTTTTCTAATTCCGGATCTGACTAAAAGGAAAACATCAATTAACCAGGGAAGGGTCATTTCCTTCCCTTTTCGCTTCTCCTTTCCTGCTTGTTTTAGCGTCCACGTGCAACAACAAACGATATATATGACCGCTATTAAGCTATCGTCCGCTGGAGCGTCTCACCATGAAGTGTGACGTCTCCGTGTTTCTCTCCGACCAGCCGATTACGGTAGACCAATTTCGCGCGCAGATTCGGACTGATCGATCGTAGATCGATTGTCGTCGCGTGCGGGCGGATCACAAAGCGTATGGAAACGCCGGTGGAGCGTTAAGCCATGGAAGAAGAAAAAGCAAAGAAGAAGCGGGAACAGAGTGCGTGGCTGTGGAACTCTAAGAGGCTGTGGTTATATTTGGTCGTTATGTGAGGGTTAGAACCGTTATTAGGCTGTGAATTCTGTGCTTGTTGTGTATGGATAGGATACGGATTCCGGATTCAGTCCTCAGCATGTTGCCTTCACAGCTTGTAGACGCTAAATGAGGTTATAACGCCATTTTACAGTATAATCTTTCCCTAGCCGTAATTCCTAAATATGGCCTATGATCTATGTCAGAATTAATTGATCTGACGCGAAACTGTTGTTTGCTTTGTGATTGCGTGAATTGTCATAACTGTGTGTTCATAAAAGTGTGAACAACATGCTGCTCCACTTGGCTCTAATCTAATCAATTCACAACAATAGGACATTAGAACATTATTTTTCTCTCACAACCTCTAAAAAGTAAACTTTTAACGTAAACCATATGGATCGCTCATTGCTCCGCTATAAAGCGGGATCTACCCATGCTTATCTTGATATTCTATTCAACTTCAGCATCCTACAAGCATTTATATCTTCGGCGACCAGATTTAAATGCTAATAATAGTTGGATACTCTAACACGTTTGCAAAACACCGCATGATCTCTCCCATAATCCTTTAAAAACGGAGCTTTGATTACGTGGACCGTTTTTATGCGCGAATAATGATCAGTTTGGCGTCGTACTTCATGAATAGTGGGTGGCATTTACCTGTTTCGTTCGCTATCAGTGCGATGTATCCGTGGTCTACAAAATTCTAGTTTAATGCCATCATCGATCGCGTCCAACAGATGGAAACCAATGAGTCCAAAGCGGAGAAGTTTCAAACCAACTAATACCAGCTGATCGCCCGTCCGGGAAACGTCATCCCCACCCTTTGCACAGACTACATCGTGCGCGTCCTTCCCTGTTTCATCGAGTTTATCTATCGTTCGCATGTAATCCGCTCCGCGCACTTTCGTCCCAATTAGTGCACTGGATCCAGGCTTAGAGCAGAGTCCAAACAGTCGGCGTTTCTGTTCCAATTGATCCGTAGTGCTCTTGGAGGTACACTGCTTCTCGATCGATATTTAAGTAACCCTTCTCGATGGCATAGTAAGCGGTCAACCCGCGCAAGATGAGCTCTCAAACAGGAGCTCTGGAGGGTACTTTTTTTTGTTTTGTTTTTGCGTCCATTGCTATCAACCTGTTATCACTCTTCGCTTGATTCCAGTGTATTTTGATTCCAGTTTTATTTGTTGGATTCCATGCCAATGAATAGTGATGCTCCTTTTTGCTCCCACATATACAGCATACCCGTAATTCGAAGACGAATACATGCAAAAATGTATAAAATAAAAAAATGTAAATTTTGTGTAAGCAGTTCTGCAGAACTAAGCCGAACTCAAAAATTTGGAAATAGAAATCTTGGCTACGAGGTAAGCTCTTCTCCTATCTATTTTTGGTCAATATCGTCCTGCTATTTCTTGTTGACCATTACTATTCTTATCCTTCAATCCGAAACGTCTTAAAGCAAACATCTCGAGATGGTCGACAACAATGGGGATTCTGAGAATATTTTAAAGCAATCCGAAAGCATTTCAGCCCACACGTCAAAGCCTTTGTTCGCTCTTCACAGTTTACCAAAAGGTATTTTTTGTCGTTCCTAAGCTCCACGTGGAGGCCTCAGGGCTTCCGTTACGTCAACTGGGCTTTCCACAAGACACACCCCCGGTTGCCGAAAAGCTTCAGAACGGAAAAGATTGACACTTTCTTTTTCTGTCAATCACATAACCTGTTTCTATCTCGTGCTAGATCTGTTTTGGTGGTCTCAGGTCGATTCTAAGAAAAACAGTTGCAGGTTTTGGCTGCTTCTTCTACTACTCCAGAAGCGTCTCCACCCATATTCTTTGTCTTCTCCCTATTGTCTTAATCTGACAGCGTGATAGTGCACCACCAGAAGTGAAACCCTGCATGTCCTCTCTGCTGATCTTCAGCCTCGCCCTCCTCTTCTCCTTATCATGTTGTTTCGAAAGGCTACTTTTTGTTGAAACGGTAAGCGGCCAAAGGTCAATGGGAATGCATATTTTCTTAGTACTTTCGACATGGAGACAGGACGCCTGTGCAGCCCATCAGGACGAGTCGCTTCAACGCGGCCTTCTACGGCAACCAACTCGGGGAGCTCACCTCGGTGCGTTTAAGAAGAATCCTTTTAGAATACAGTAAAAGACTAAAAAACCATAAATCTGTTGCCAGCATTGATATATAGTACGAAAACGTTTTGGAACCAAAAATTTCATTAATTCAGGTTAGCTTAGGACAACGTATCCTTTTCCGGGACTTTTTAAAAAGCCATGTTGCTGCCCTATAGTCCTTCTGATATTCCAACATCTACTCCACTCATGTTACCTGTTCCAGTTGCAGATATTTTAATCGCTTCCACGTTCTGTGCAAGAGCCTGACATCAGCTGATGGATTTTTGATCTCAAACATATTGACATTTGTTGATTGACTGATGATTTCAAACTTCTTCTGTAAATTCTGAAGAAATTGTTTACTTCTCATTTTTAGAACCACCATTTTTCTTAAGATTTTTCGCCTTCTCCATGTGTCGATTATTCGGTGACACAGAGACCGAGAAGACATAATTCTTAGAAAAAGAAGACTATCGGCGAAACCTTCTTTATTCGTGTGGAATTTGATTTTTCTAATTCCGGTTCTCATCGTGGCGGAGGATAAAGATCACAACGTGTGTGGCCCTTTCAGCAACACGTGGGCGTTGGTCGACGCAATGACCGGATCTTTTCTAGGGGTATTCAACGATTTTTGGCAGGTAGTCTTGGCTATACGCCTATGTTAGTATGGGCAAAAATCGAAATCTCTGTGACAATTGACAGAGTCGCCGATATCCTTTTTATTTGAGTAGCGTTTTCTGAAAATACCGGTTCTGCGTGTACGTGGTGGGTGTTCGCTATCACATGCGTAGAAGATATGCGGAGGTTCTAGAACAGGCGTAGGGAAATGCTAAAAAAGGGAACGCAGAAATATCACATAATGTTAATTTTTGGTTCAAAGTATGTGTCAAGACTTGCTTCTAAGACGTTCGAAACATGTGACACGCATGAATAAAAAACGAATAAATTTTAATAAAACGATTTTTTTTAAATTTTGTTTTCCGATTTTAATAGAACGTGGAGTTAAAAAAGTGGCATTAAAAAATGCTCAAAAGTTTAAAGAGATGTTCACGGTTGGTACATTTGGCTTGATGTGCGCTTAAAAATTGAATTCTTTAGTAATTGTAACTGTAATTGTAACAGTTAAGAATATGTGTAGTAGCACTTTAGGGCTAGCATTACCGTCTCCTTTGGACATGTTTGAGCCTTCCGCCCTTTACGGAAGATGTTGTTGCAGAAGATTTTTCTGTTCGATTAAAGAGAAATTTGTTCAGGACTGCGACATGTGATATGGACAAGTGACACGCATAAATAAAAAAAAACGATGAAGGGAACTCCACAAAGAGATATATAAAATACTTTGGTTTGACGTGAGCTTGAAAATTGGGTTCTTTGGAATATTGATCGGAACACTGAAGAGGACTTTGTTCAGTTAGGACTACGACAAGGCCATATGCTCGGAAGGAGAATGAAGAAGCGCTACGTCACCAACAAGCTGCTCCTGGATGAAAACTTTCTTAACCTGCGTGAAGTAGGGAGCCTCCATGCATGGCAATGACACGAGGTTCAGATCCACATTCGGAGCACCGACGTCAACCGGACGCTGATGACAGCGAACGCTTTTACCGCGGGGATGTTTGACTACGGCAGGCGCGGTCGGGATTTCCCTGATGCGCCCGACTGGCTCCCAAACTGGACGCCTCTTCCCATCCATACTTCGTCCATGGCTACGGATAACGTAAGGAGAGGGAAAGTGACAATACGGTAGATCCTTAAGTGCCAGTGCGATGCTGTTGATACCTTTTGTTATGAACCCAAAAGCATTGCAACCAAAAATGATCTACTTGACTGACCTATACAGTATACAGCTTGCAAAATTTTTGGCTGAACGTCTGCCTTTTCCAGGAAGGAAATCCATTCCCCCTTTGTCCACGAGCGAGCGAGCTGGAACAGATGCAGATGCAGACCCAGGCGTTCAGGAACCTCGCCCGCGAGCACGAGGACTTCCTCATCTCCCTGGAGAAGCTCTGCGGCGAGAAGCTCTCCGTGAAGGACAGCCTCTCCGTCTACGGAGTCTTCGACGCGATCATGATCCTGGTACGTCCGCACGGTTAGGCTTCGCTCGCCGAGACTCTCGCACTCCTCGTTTTTCGCGTTCAGAAGAAGCACAACCAACCACTGCCAGAGTGGGTGACGCCCGCGCTTCTGGACCGAATCAACACCATCTTCGACGCCCAGCTGATGCTCAAGTTCGGACAGACCGGGGTCTGACCACACCTGGATTCTTACCTAACAGAAGCGCGACCGTTTCAGGAGTTCGGAGGAAACATCATTCGGTTGAGAGGTGGGAGCAAGGCAAAGACGATCCTAAATCGGCTCGAGGAGAAGTGGAGTTGCTTCGCGTCGAGAAATGAGACAAGAGCCTGTTTGTGGTACGGTAGACTCAAGTTCTACGGATTTGCTACGGTGGGCACTAGTATTTTGTGATATTCTTCGAAGAAAACTTCGGGGTTGTGAAATGCTTTTGCCAGGCTAGGATTCTGTTTGGTCCTGCAACCTCTGAGTCCTGCCATAGCAGCTGTAGTAGAAGCCTTCTACTAATTGGATTCAGTGGGTTGTAGGCTTGACATAAAGTTAAACCCAACAACGCAGTAGACGGACCTTTCCGCTGTGATTATTTTAAGACCTCAGATAGTGCTTGCTGTAATCAACACGACCCTGAATTCTAAAGGAGACAAAAATGTCACTGGAAAGGGTCCAGAAAGCTCAAGTCAGAAGCCATCGATTCTATCCATTCGCTTCGCACCTCTTCCGAATTCACAACTCAGGAAACATCCGTCATTTCGCCCAGCTCTTTTCCTGGCTTCTTGGAAACAGCGGTCGCGTGCCACGTCGCTCCCGCGACCGATCTCTGCCACGGTCCAAAACGAAGGTCGTTGCGCGCTTCTTGAACCGCGTGGCGTCAGAGATCAGCTGATCGCCAATTCCCGTTTCAGCACGACATGACTCTCTGGGGCATGCTGACCCCGTTCGGAATCGTCGAAAAAGTGTTCGGCAAACACCACGAGATCGACCACGCAGCTTCGGTGACTTTCGAGCTTTGGAACGTCGACGGGAAGCCGATGGTCAACGTGGGTCATTTATTCTTGGCATTGAATTGAGTTGACTGAAAACCCACAAAAAACTGTGAAGAAGAAGACGGTACCATACCTACGGTGCCTAGAAAGAAACACAAAAAATCGCTATATATTTTTGCATTCTGCTAATCAGAGTACTTCTAAACCGAGATGAGAAATATCAGGTCTCTTATGGAGAGCAACTCACATTGGATTCGAAAGGGTTTTATGCCAAAAACATAGTGAGGGAGGTTACCTGTGGTGCCATTCTTAGGCCTACAAATGCAGATGAAATGCCAAAAATTCCAACAAAATAATGGAGCACTTAGTTAGGTGAACCGAAAATTCAATTAAATAGAGACATTAGAAACTTCGTCCCATAAACTGTATGTTCTCTCCTCTTTATGTGGTCATCCTGAAGAACCCCGAATGGAACGAGTACTTCGACCACACATTTTTTAAAAGGATGTTCCAAAACATAGTGAGGAAGGTTACCTGTGGTGTCATTCTTAGGCCTACAAATGCAGATGAAATGTTTGGATGGCAGAGGTTTCTGCGTCAAAAATTCCAATAAATAATGGACGATTTGACCGTAAGCCTTTTGGCGAACCGAAAATTGAATTCACTAAAGGTATTAGAAACTTTGCCCCATAATAGTCCCAAAAAAAGTGGAGAAAATTATCTGTGGTGCCATTGTTAGTCCTACGAAGATGGAAAAAAACCTTATCGTAAGGATCGAATTAAATCTTTAATTTATTTAATTTAAATGAATAAATGAATTCGTTAGGATGTATTAGGAGTATATAAGTTTTTTACGTTTGGAGGCACCCGTTTAGAGCATCTTATAAGCTTCACCATAGGCAGCTTCACTGTAGGCACCCACAAAGTTCATCTTATCTCCAAAGCATCTTATAAGCTGATGATTAGGCAATCGTTTTACGCCAAAAATTCGAATAAAATAACAATTTGATCCTTAATAAGCAAACCTCATTGAAACCATTAAAACCTCGTCCCGTAATCCTTATAACCCTCCCTCTTCAGGTGGTCTTTCTGAAGAACCCCAGCTGGAACGAGGAGTTCCAGTCGATCACACATCTCCTAGAAGGCTGTCCCGAGGAGCGCAAGTTCTGTCCACTGCCGACCGTGATAGCCTCGGTGCGGAAGTTCTTCCCCGAGGACGTGGCGGGGGAGTGCAAACCCAAGAACACCAAGAAGGAGAGGCGATCCGTCGGATACGGTAGAAGTCGTAGAGCCGACTCCGCTCCAGCGTTCTCCTTCTACAACGGCTTCAGATGGTGACCTCCCAGCCTTCCACGTCTCTGTGTTCGAATGTTATATTATCTTTGTTGACAACAGCGAGTTCGCACGGAAAAGTAGAATAGTTGGAGGGGAACCGGTTGCGCCGAGAAGGACACCGTATGCGTTGTGTATGTGCGCTGTATTCTAAATGTAGGCAGATGACCCCGTGGGCGAACTGTTGAGGAGTGAGAGCGCGCCGCCGCCGATTCGAAGGAAGGCCGAGAGGAACAGGTTGTATTGTGCTCCGAGCGAGAAACTTGACTGGCACCGACCGGCTCCGCGACGCGCCGATGACGCCGAGTGGCGAGAGAAGGAGATGACGCCACGAGGACGACGCGGAAGGAAGGTTTGAGGAGCTGAGGATGACTGACGGGTTCCGAAGAGTTGAAACAATGTGGACCTGGTCAATAGAAGCTGGTTCATCTGCTGGCTTTCAGAACATAATTTTGATCCACCACTAGGCTCTTTGGGATCAAGAACGTGATCTTTAAGTAGTGTAGGGTAGAAAGAAAGGAAAAGGAGCTAGAAAGGAACGGTAAACTACAGGAGGAGATTATGAAGTCGTCATGTGAAGCCGTCAAGCTCAGTAATTGAGGGATAACATGGTGTCCATAAGAGTCCTAAGAATTCCATATGTGCTGATTTTAAAGAGGAACCATTTACGGTTCACTATAACTCTACAGGACCGCAAGTGACAGAAAAAGCACATTGAAAGCCTTGAAATGTTGTTTAGCACTTATGGCGCCTTAGGATGCCAATATGGCCTAAAACACGAAATAGTTAAAGTAGTGTTTCTACTTATAGATTGTATCCTATTATCTGGTCAGACTCAAAAATTGACGTTCCCATCTTTCTGGAACTCGCTTGATTACGCCCTATTTAATCCACATGCCTCTTAATCACATTGGAAGCTCTTCTATCTGAACAGGAATCTCTCCTCTATCTCATCAGAAGCCAATCCTTGAACTGTTGGCCCTTTAACCCCGTCCGATATCCCCTGCGCGATCTCCTCAAAGCCGGTGTCACCTCGGCTGTCACACGTCACTCGGTTTGCGCTCCACTCCTGAGCGCGTTTCCTCTTCCGCTTCGTCCTCATAAATCGTTCAAATGCTTCAAAAGCGCTTGTTTGCCCCCGCCCGCTCATCCCTCGGCAAACAGCAAAAAACGGCTCGTGCTTGTCAAACACGGCGCGCCTGAACTCCGGCCCTGCGGAGCGTAGCCCGCGTCGATATCTAAGTTTTTTCGCTGTGATCGCCTGGAACCTGTTCGCCGATGTTGTCGACTGAATTGGCGAACTTTCAGCTGGAACAGGCTTGTCGAGATTCTGGAATGCGACGTCAACATGTTTGTGAGGCGATGGACACAGGCGAAAGCTGTGGTGGCTAGAGCCGGATTCGGCTTTGAAAATCCAAGGTGGACTCGTTTTCAGGAAGACAGTCTTCTTGAGGGACATGGTGAGATGGTCGGCGATCAGAGCTGTGTAACCGAGCGTTTTTCGGTGTTTGTGGTCGGGTCAGGTTTGGGTTCTGGTGCGGCTGAACAAATTGTAAAGCGCCTTTGCTCGTATGGTCCTTGGTCTTAAGTGGAAAGTGGTAGTTTCAAGTTAAAGGAGCGAGAGCCCGTTTTGTTCTCCTTTAAACGGTTTCCTCCCATGTTCCTAGAAAACAGCAAATAAGTAACGGAAAATAGTAGATTAAAGAAACAGCAAAAAACCTAACCTTAGCGCCCAAGAGATACAAGACGGTTTTCCATTCTGAAGACCACTTTTCAGGTTAGGCCGAAATAACCGATCATAGATCAAGGGTTAAAACAAGTAAGCGCAAGAAGGAAGTAAACTGAGTACAATCTACACATTCTCTTGCTACGTAGATATGGCTCAGTACCGTGTCTTGTGCCGCTTGCCAAAGAACAAAAAGGAACGTGCTGAGGGTAGTAGAAACAAAGATCTCTGCTCAAGTTGGAAGGGTTTATGTGGACAACAAGTCGGCTTCTCCACAATCAACCTCTGTGCTACTTAGAGGCTTGCAAATAACGTCAGCTCAATCTACCAGTGAACCCTATCAACGGAAAGGTTAATATCCCAATCCTGACCAGTTGAAGTCCATCCCACCCGCGTCGTGATATCTCACTTTGTGGTCATCGAGAATTCCAGAAAGGAAATTGATGACCGGGAAGGTTCTTTGGTGCACACATTTGGAGACCGCGATGTTCGTTTTTTGTGTTTCTCGACGGGTCGGAACACGTAACATGGCGGCCTTCTTTGCAATTCACTGATCGAGATGGACTCCTGCTCGGCAATGAGAGAGAAAGTCGGACTTTTTGGCTTTTAACTTTCACAAGTTTGTGCCTTTAATCATGCACCGATTGTAGCAATTGTAATGACCGTGATTCCGGGTCAGAATTTCCGGTCAAGACACATCACTGTGGATATAGTTCACAATGTGTTCGTCCGGCCGGTGTTCCTCAGGACTTCCGGGTTTGTTGGGGGAAGGCTGTAGAAAGTGAGCACGAGAAAAACGTTTTCACAGGCTCAGTGACCTCCAAAGATTTTTGAAGATGTCCTCTAAAGCACCTACACCTGATTGAGGTGCCTTGATGCATACACCTGATATTCCATAATTTAATTGTTCTACAAGTAAATAAAGCTTTGCTTGCCGGCAGCAGAAATAGTTATGGATATGCCCAGTATGGGATAAATCAGAGGAGAGTTCATCTTCCAAAAATATGCATATTCATACCCACTTTGACCCTGAAAAAGCTTTGCTCATCGGCAATAGAAGTAGTTATGGATATACCCGGTAACAGATACATTCAAGGACGGTTAAAGCTCCAAATTAGAGCTCCAAAAAGGCTGTCGTCTCAACCCTGATCTTTTGGAATGCAACGTCAGCTTTTGAAAGGTCTAACAAAGAATACATTCTCCAGCAGAAAAGGGTGACAAACACAAAATATTTCGACACGCTTTCTATTGTCGTGCTCTCCTTGTACTTCCTGCAATCTCTTCTGATTGATAGAAACCCATGTCACTGTTCCCAATAAAAAAATTACATCATATGACCTCAAAAATCACAATTTTGCCAAATTTCAGAGGTTGGATTCCCTGGGAAACTATCAAACCACTGGGAAAACACTAGGCTCGATGACCTCCAAAACCTTTTTGTTCCTCCTCATGACCTCGACGGGTCTCTACTCCCACTCCTTCTTCAGCTGTTTTCCAATCTTGCAAATCGAAGCACCTAACCTAAAGGAAAACCAGTCCTTTATCCTCCTCTATCAAGATCTTGTCACCGACTCCTCAGCCCTGACCTCTCGGAGTGCAACGTCGTTATCCCTCGGAAACCCAAACTGGAACCGCCGCCATCTGGAAAAAGCGCGCACGGTCCACTCGTTCCGCGGCTGACCCAGTGGTCTCTGGCTTTCGGCTCGGTTTTCTGGAATCGCGCCGGGTTCGCCAAAGTGCGCTGCACTCTGCGACCGCACGTCCGATTTCTAATTATCCGCTCGAGCAGGAATGCAAGAAGCGCGATATCGTGCGCGGCTCCATTATCTCCGTCGCCGCGTCCCAGCACGAGATATCCGTGCCCCTGCGTCGCCGAATCTGGTTTCCGATCCCGTGCTTCCCCGGCACCGAGTCAAGGTCGCCGCCGGCGACCCAAGCGTCTTGTTTTGAACGGCGTCGAATCTGGGGCGACCAAGACGGCCGACTCTCCGGATCGCTGGAACATATTCCAAACACGTCATCGGATTCTTGTCCTCGGTTCTGGAAGGGAAAAGAACAACGGGAATTGGTGTCCTGCTTGAGAAGGATCAAAAATAAACTGTTCGTGGTCTTAAGTTCCTTAAGCTCTTGATGGTTTATTAGTTCTTGATGGCCAAGTGGAGGCGTTATACAGCGCAAGGCGTGGAGTGTGTATAAGAAGGAGTTATTCTCAGAAATCCTATGATAATCAGACGGTCTTTTGTAGCAGTTCCTTCTTGTCGTAAGGTCTCAAAAGAACATATTCCTTGAGGCTTATTAAAAAGTTTGTAATCGTCCTTCCTTGTTTTGCTGTTGCAAAACCAGTTAAGTTTTTGCTGAGTTTTTTCAGAAGGAAGTGCACATGGCTCATAGCTGACAAAAATTCTACTAGAAGAGTACATTAGGTATTTATTTGTTGGATTTCTGTGCACCAGAGAATGAAGGAGTGTTAGATGAAGTGGGACATTTTGTTTCTTCAGAGAAACATGTCTGCCAACTATCGTATTCCTTTCTACACTGTCCTTCTTTTGAGCCGTGAGCCAACAAATCTATACAGTCATCTAAGCAAAGAGACAAATGTAAAACAACAACACAACTAACTAACCACAGAGAACACCCACATTCACGAACTCAGCTCTCGGTTTTCTACTTTGAGTGCACCTTGGCTGCTACTCTATCCTTTCCCCCCTTCCCACCTTAGAAACTGCTCATCTATCGTCATAAAGTTGACGCAGGAAACGCAAAAGAATGCTCTTCCAGTTATGCCTGCATTTCCTACTCTCGAGTTTGCTCTCCTCTACTCCCAGTCCTGTCCCCCTTTCAACGTGCTCCCCGTTGCTCAACGCCACCGCCCGTCGTCTTCCCCGCCGGGAACCGGTCCTTCGATTCGGGCCGTCCGGCGACCTCTCGCAATGCCCGGGTTAGGGTTCGGTCGTCGAAACGGGTTTCCCGAGCGCTGTTATCACATGCTAATTTAAACGACCGCCGACCGTTCGAGAACCTCGAAAAAGTCGGTTTCGTCAGCTGGGCGAGCTCGAGGTCATCGGCCGCTGGAACGGAGCCAAGAGCGCGAGGGAGTGGAGGATAAGGGAAGAGCGAGGTCGAGCCGAGGAGAGTCATATTTCGAAACATGCGTGGACCTGGTCTTTTCAAGGTCGCCAAGAAGCCCGTTGTGCAACGAGGTTTTGGGATCGTCCAGGGAGATTGGAGGAGGTAGAGGGTCGGAAGTGACCTGTATCCAGTGAGGCATGCAATGCTGAAAAAAGTGACGTTAAGAAGATTTGCGTTTCCCTCTCTTGATCGAGCTTCGGGGTACAGGGAGACAAAACAAAAGAAAACAGGCCTCAAATAATGCACCAGATGGAACGGACTGCTTCTGGCTGACTCATGCTGTGTTGATGGACTTGTTCCACGTCAAGGACGTCAGAACATGAGATATGACTCCGATCAAGACGCACAAAGACAGTATAGGCTCGGTTGCGCAGGTGGAGAAGTGCATTTACAAATAGGAGGATGTTACACGAAAAATGCATCAGTGACATGTGAAGACAGGCTACTATCGTTTGATGTTCCAGTCCATGGACAACGTTTTCTATCAGAAAAACCAATACGCTTCGGAAATGAGCCCCAAACCGAGCGTAAACCTTCCAGTTGCCTCGAATCATCCACTTTATCCACTTAAATCAAACAGTGCCATTCTTACTCGGATGAATGTCCCTATATTCTGAGCTGGCTAGATTCCGGAGCCACCAGACCAATCCTTGAGAATTTTCCATATGGCGTGGATAGAATGTCCCTCCACCCTGAGCACGTTGACGCAAAACTGAACTACTCCAAGCCCACAAGTATGACCGTCTCCTTTTCGTTTCGGAACACTATACAGGAAGACCGGGCCCACTCGGTCCAACTGGTTTCGGCCCAGAGCCAAACGAGTTTCTCATCGATTTTCCATCTAACTTACAGAGTGTAGGCCTGTTTCAGCCAAGGAGAGTGTTCTGTGCTCGTAGATTGTGTCTCGGCGATCAGAATTGCAAAACCGTGGAGGATGACTCAGGAAGGAGCAGATGACCCGTAAAGGGTCAGGAAGTGGTGAGTCATGTTTCCGACTGGACTTATTTTCATGACGCACTGTTGGCCTGGAGTTAATTATGATCGTGGCAGGACCAATTAAGAACATGTTTGATTCCTAATGTGCCTGCTGTAGTCTGAGGGTTCATTGTAGTCCAGAAACCATAGTTGCTGTGTGGTTTCTGGACTCTTTACTCTGTCCAAAAATGCTGCTTGGTCCCGCCACGATCTTCGTCTTGATTGTAAGTAAAATGGTGGACAGGCAGTCTCCATTCCTGCATGGGAGTTTTATAGGCGGAAGCGGTGACGAAAACGCTGTTTTATAGATCTTGTTTGTTGTTTTGTATTGTTGTGAGTGTTATGATTGTCTTTACAGGTCGATTTGTATCCCTGAAAGACATTAAATTTTGTATTTCCGCGGCATGAGTCAATGTAACAAACGGTTTTCAAGCTATCAGCCCGACAGCGACTTTTTTGAATGTCAGGCTCAATGTTGAAGGTCACGAAGAAAGAAGTGAAACTGGTAGTCTCAAGTAGGAACTGGAGCGAGGGCATCGGTTTCATAAGACACTGCTTGCAGAGTTGTATGCATTTACAAAAATTCTTACAAGTGCCTAAGTAATCTGACAGGACTCTACTGTCCGCCACAGAGAGTCCAGTTTGGTCCTGCCGCGATGTGTGCTGGGTCCTGCCGCGGAGTTCATTTGGTCCTACTGCGATGTCCATTTGTTCCTGCCGTGATGTCTGTTCGGTCCTACCACGATCATTGAACTGCCGGAGAACCGTCCTCATCTCAATCGTCCTTTTGAGTTCAAGTGTTTTGGCTAGGTTTGCATTCCAATTCATTCCTTTACAGTTACCAGCTCTGACAAAGACTTTTTTGAATGTTAGGCTCACGTCGAAGGTCACAAGGGAGTAAAACAGGTAGTCAAGTAGGAACTGGAGCGAGGACATCGGATTAGATACTACCTGCAGAGTATTCCCAAAGGTCAAACTCTATGGGAAAGTAGAGACGCTACAACTTCTCGAGTCTCCAAACGAGCTTAACTCCAAGCGTTGTTTATTCTACGCCAACGCCACCCGCTCTCTTTGGTCCCGCCGCGATCTCGTTCCCAGTCCCGATCTACCCTTCGGCGAGGACGTCTTCGTCTCAGTGTGTGTTAGATTGGAACATAGCGGATTCCGGTTCCGCCACGAGGAAGCGCGGGTGAAAGGGCACGGCGCCGCTTCGCGGACCGCTTAAGCAGACCCGACCGGTCCAAGGAGCGCCCGAGGGGATGGCCACGAGAAGCGCCGACCCGTTCTTTCGATCTTTTTGCAAACTGCAGGGCGCTTCTTGCGCCCCTTCCTACTCTACCCGTCGCCAGTGTTGCGACCAGCCCAGACGAGCGAGTTGTGCCTCGTTTGTTGTCGTGGCAGGACTCGCATTTCGCTTCGGGACCCGCTTCTTGACTGCCTTTCTCCAGGCAGACCCATCTATTTCAGTCATGTGGTAATTGTACTTTTGAGTGTTAAACTATGAGATGGAATTACAACGCGACAACGACGAGCCGGAACAGGTTTCCCACCCAGCAGGCTCTTCACTGAGTTGCTGACTTTTAAATATTTGATTCCACGCTGGTTCCACCTTCCGGGGGTTTGGGTGGCCTCAGCGCAACGACCTCGATCTGTTAGCCTTGGGTGCCGCCGGGTTGAATATGAAGGGAAGGAGGGTTTTCGTCCAGTTTCTTCGTGTTTATGGATCGTTCTTTGGGACGTTAGAGGGTGTGAAGCTGATCTGAAGTGTTCTAATGATACAGAGAAGAATAAGGCGTTAAGTGAGGATTATGATCGGCAAAATTAAAGACAGAATACACTGTCCTAAGCTGTGCTAGCTTAACCTGCCCCTCCATAGTCTTCAGGTACCTGCTAGAATCGGTTTCCACATTCTTATGCATGTCAATCTTCCGCAAAAGTTTCCTTCCAGTGTCATCTGTGTGGTCTGCATCCTATGATGCTTTTCTAGGGCTTGAAAGTACTTGAAAAATAGGCTTTCCTTGCCTCCAGCACCTTAAGCACCTTAGAGTAGCCGAATAGTATACTGCGATCGCTCTTACTGACCTCTTTGTGTGAACGTTATCTGCCATAAGATGCTGGAAACTTCAAAAAGAAACGGGCAAAATCTTGGAAGTATCTATTGAACTCTACATTCCCTACCGTAGATCTCCTTTCCTCCCTGGACGCGTCACAGTTTCCATAAACCGCTCCTGGTTCCAGAAAGTGAAAAAACCAGTGCTACTCCTCCAAAACCGACTTCACCCACCTGCTCACAGCACGACACCTACCGTACTCCGTCTTGTCCCCGCTTCCCAACTTCGACCTGGCGAACTCGTTTTTATGTGGGTCACTTTTTGTGTCCTCTGACCAGCGCGACTCCGCGGGTTGGATCATCGCGGAAAGCGGTAATTTCGTCGGTGCCTTGCACCGCGCGCCACCTAACCCCGTGGCCGCGAGGTGACGACCGGGGGAAAGGTGCGCGGCGGGACCGGTTCCCGCGCGATGACACCCGAGTGGCGCCGCGCGGCGATTACGTGAGCGCGCGTCCGGTTTTGCGGGGTCGCGCGCCGCACGGCCCCTGCGGCGGAACCGGTTCCCGCAGCTGCTCTCTCGACCGGGAAAGGAGGTGCCGGGGTCCCGGCGGAGACAGTCGACCCCGGCCCGGGGGCGAAGGTGGGGGCGAGTCGATCCTTCCGAGCCTAGGAAGTGAGTCGACTTGGAGACTTGAAGCTCTGGAGCTTGGTTTGTCGAAAACGAGTCGATTTATTTTTTGTCTCCGTTTTTCGACGATTCGGAGATTCATACACTCGAACCCGTTGTTCGGGAAACGAGTAGATGTTCGGAAATTCGCAAAAAGGCTTCCGAAAACGAGATGAATTTCGGTCTTGAGTTTAATTCGCGAAAAACGAGTCCATTAAACCCCAAACTTGTCTTTGTTGGAGATTCGGAAACTTGAACCCTTATCCCCTGGAGAAGAACAAGTCGCCTTCTTTAGTTCACCCTTGCAACCGTGGAACCTCAGTATTTGAATGTTCAGGACGCTAGTGGGCACCTGTTCTTCTTCTTCATTTGATCGATGTCTTTAGCTTAAAGATCTCCGTAGCTTACTCTAGTTTAAGGCACATCCTCATGTAGCTAGCACAGCGACATCTGCACTTCTTCATTCCCTTGCAAAAAATCCAAAAAAATTACGACATTCCAAAACCATCACCGTCGCCATTCCATACCCCGGTCGTGACCCGCCCTCGGGGGGTGGTCCGGCCCCCCGGAGGCCTTCTTCAGCCCACTCCCACGCCCCTCCAGGGCCTCGGCTCCACGCCGTTCTCTCTGCAGAAGCGGCGCGTGTCGTTCGCGCCTCAAGGTCGTCCTTGCAGGCGTGCGTGGAGTGCAAAAAAAGTTTTTTGACCTTTCCTTCCTCTCCGTATAATTGCTTCTCTCCTCCTCGCATAAATGCACTTTTTACGACTCGCGTCCCCGGTGCCGGTTTTGCCTACGCCTTACACATCTTGTGCAATGCGTTCCGAGGGGTCACGTCCTCGGATAGTGTAGCAGGCCTCGAGGGTTCGTAGTCTCGGTCTTCGGTCCACTTTCGCACGAGTCCCACGCGATCGGTCCGGACAAGGAGCTGCGAATGCCGTGAGAGTTTCAGGTGTTGCTTACGTGCGGGTTCGGACTCTGATGGGGATCTCTACTTGAGTCCGCTTGTAGGGGATCTTTGTCGAGCGGTGGGAACGGAAAGGACGATTTAAAAATAGCTGTTTTATGGTCAGTGTTGTGGACGGACTTTCATATGAATTATTCATAAGGCGTATGGCGATAAAATTAAAATTCTGTTTTTATGGGAGATGAGTAATTCAGGTGGGACTGGGGTTGAACCACAGTGGAGGCGTTAACCACCTTAAAATGGTCAATATTGTCATCTTCTCGAATCAGGCTGGTTTCTCACCAATTTCATGCGTACCATCTAAATCTGATTCAATAGGATTAGAAGCTCCTAAAAACAAGCTTCTAGAAGATCCTCAAAAGACTGGGGATGCCCTTAAGATTGTAGATGCCTACTTCCGTGCGCATTTTTGGACAGAATCCTAGCGGTTACGAGTTTAAGGTCACAAGTTATCCGAGGAACATTTGCATCCCAAATTGTTCGGTTCGATCGGTCCAAAACACTCCTCCTCCGTAATCTCTCGGTTCCAAGTGATCACCCACGGTTCACGAGGCCAAAGGAGCGCCGCCTTGTGCCCCTTCCTCTAGGGAGGCTAGCGTGCGTTGTCTCCTTCTGCGATCTCGCCGTTTCCTTCCGCCTTCGCCGTGTGCACCGGTTCCATGCGGCGCCGCGTGCGTCGACCTCTTGATAAGCGGTTGCAGCCGCAGTTGCAACTTGCGCTCCACTCGATTCCAAAAAACGATCAGCTCTATCGATTCTTTTTGTGAAACCTCCTCTATTGACTCTGGAAAGTCACCTCTGTATCAAAGCTCAAAATGTGACCTTTGATTTTGTAGGTAAGCCTCTTCCATCGGTCCGGCAAAGATGCAAGACAAAAAGTGGATTAGTTCTCCCTTCTTATAAGCCGAATAGGTCACCCTTCCAAAGGCAACACCAACAAGAGATCCACTATCTTGTGTTTGGCATCACCCTCCTGGTTGTTTAAGGTCGCAAGTTTCCCCATTTCCCTTCTGATAAGCGACCCGTTTCCGACGCAGTAAAGTGGTAAAACGAGTCGAGTCCAGAAGGAGGAGGAGCCGGCGAAGACGGAGGAGGTACTGTGGAATCTTCTTCTCCTCTCGATGGCGACCATGTCACACAATGCTACCTTCGAGCCTACAAATACGCGCGCGGGGTGAACGATCCGGTTTTCGACGGCGACGGTGCCAGGCCCGCCAGGGCCAGCGAGGTTACTACCGGTTTTGTCGGCAGCGGCCTCCAGCAGTCAAGCCGCTTCCTTCACTTTCTTCCTTCTCGTCGCCGTAGCCGCCATTTGTTCTCCGAGAGGCGGCGACCAAGTTGGCTCGCCGGGAATCGCGCGCGCGCGACTATCTCGGCCGGGTTTAAATTAGGTAATCGCGCCGCCGCGCATAATATCTTGTTTTTCGACCAGCCTCTCGCTCGGCGACGCTTTGACCCACTCCAAAGGTCGCGGCGCGCCGCATTGTTGCATACGGCAACGTGTCACCGCCACCGCCCCCTTCTTATCTTATCACCCGTGGCGTGTCCCTTTTATTACGTAAACGCGGGCGCGTGGTGGTGTGATGGGGACGTAGAAGGGCGCCGCGTCCTCCTCCGAAGCTTCTCCCCACTCTTCTTTGTACTTTGTGTACCCCGACGGGTTGCGGCGCTGCGTTATCGCCGCGCGGACGTGATAAGGAAGCGCGCGTCGAGAGTGAGTCAAAGTTCGGGGAAACTGGTTTCGCGCGTTGCCTCTGTTTGCGGAGGACAAACAGGTCCCCTCGCAGCCGTCGTCGCCGACGCCGCCGCGAGGTTAAGCTCCACTTCCTCGAGAGGCTCCGGCCCCGGGCGTTGTTTTCGGATCCCCGGATCGTTGCGGCGGCGGAAGTGAACCGCCGCCGCCGCGGTCATATGCTCAGCGGGGCGGTCAATCGGCGTCGTTGGCGCGTTTTGGGAATGTAGGTGAGAGGGCGGAGCGTGCTGGGCTACTCGCGCACCGCTTGAGGGGTCACTCACGACCTCGCCGCGGCCTTCGGAACCCCGCCAACGCGCGAGGACGAGGTAAGGTGTGCGTTTCCGCGTGCGCATCTGCCTCGGCCGGGCCTTCAGGGACTGGAGGCTTTCTGAAGGTTACCTGGGTGTCTTACCTAATGGGTGTTTCCGGTTGGGTTTTTGTCTTTATATCTCTGACCCTTTTTGAGCCCTTTAAAGTGGTTGTTCAAGGCATGTTCCTGGCTGTTGGTCATAGGACCTGGCTGTCAATGGTTTTTGGGGTTCACTGGGCCACTTCCCCCTGTATTCTCCTTTCCCTACTTCCGTTGATTTTACCTCCTCCTATGACATTCAAAAACACGTCTCCTTTCTCTTTGAAGCCTCAGTAGAACCAGGGAAAAGGGGCCTTCGGAACCAAGGACCAAGAAGCTTCTGAAGCACGGACTATGATATGAATTACCAGCCCAATTGTGTAGCCCCCTTAAAACCCTTTGTCAATACCCAATTCCGGTGTCCTTATTGTCATCCCTCCCCCTCGGCTCCTCCAGAATTCGTCGGCTCCTTCACGCCCTCGTCCTTATCTCGACCGCGACTTTGCTCTCCGCGGTTTATCAGCACCGCTCCGGCGGCGTCGTTCAGAAACACTTTCCGCGTTCGCCGCTCCGCAGCCTCGCGTCTTCCATGCATATTCATGGCATCTCCTATGCAAACGCGCGCATTTTAATCGCTGTATCCGCAATGAATGGCCGCGTGCCGCTTATCGCGCCACACTCCTGTTTACCCGTCATCGATCTTCTTCAGGTCTGCTTCTCCGCATTCTCATGAAAGAGCACATGATGGGTCCCGTGAACCCCGCCGCAAACGGCGCCGCAGGGCCGCCCTCTGCCACCGCAAACGTCACCGCAAAAGCGGCAGGCAAGCAGCACTGCTACTTGTGCGATCTACCTCGCATGCCCTGGGCGATGTGTATGGACTATGTGGAGCCAGTGTGCCGTGGATGCGTTAACTACGAAGGCGCTGAGAAGTGAGTATTGAGGGGACATTAATCTAGTCCGGGAATCAGGGACCAGAAGGTCATAACGCCTTGAGGGTTTTACTGTCCACAGGCTACAAATCGATAGTTTTAAACCTTTAAAATTGGATCATTCCCTAACCTTGAGCTGTTCCAGAATCGAGAACGTCATCGAAGCCGCACGACAGATGAAGCGGCTTCACGGCATCGTCTCCGAGAGCTCCCCCGTCAACGGCATCCCCAACGTCAAGAAGGAGCCCCAGAACGGCTCCGCCGCCCCTCAAGGCCGCTTCTCGCCTCCAACCTCCAGAGTGCCCACCGCACCGCAAACCGCTCCAGCCATCGCAGCGCCTACCGCAACTGCCCCCGGAGCTCAGTTCCCACAGTTTCCCCTTCCCATTGCTCAGCAGTTCTCTGACGTAAGTACCTTCTTCTCTAGGCTATTCAAAAGGGAAAGATTATTATTTGAACGCTCTTATCTTGGTGGTGTGGGCTTTAGTGTTTGATCTCTAGTAGTTAATAATACTTCTCTGGCCGAAGCGGAGATAATGACACCGCGTTAGCTACTTGAAAACCGCAGAAATGCCCATAAACTGAGCCACATCTGACCCTACCCTTGCAGGCCTTCGCCGCCAACCAGCAACGGCTCCTGTCCATGGCAGGTGCGCGCGGCAACATCAGCCTCGAGGACATCCAAGCCATGCGGAACCACATGATCCCGAACCCCCTCTTCCCGGCGGCCAACTTCCCTCTGAATCTCCCCTACACGAGTCTCGCCGCGCAGACCAGCATCGCCAACCTACTTCCACAGGCGGCCCTCGCGCCCATCGCCTCCCGCAAGCGGGAGCACGACGACGACAAGGGTGACGTGTACGCAAAGGTCCAGAGGGATGCGCAAACTACTTCTGTGTCCCCTACTTCCACGCACTCTCCCGACAACAGTGGGGAACGACGACTCCTCAATGGGTAGGTCTTCTTCCGGAGCCTCTGGAATCTTATTGTGTAAACACCGATTCTACATAACCAAATTAGTCAAAAATCATAGCTTATCTTCTCCTTCTTTCAGGGTGACACTCAAATGCACGATCTGCTCCAAGCGCCTGGAGGACACCCACTTCGTCCAGTGCCCTTCCGTGCCGAACCACAAGTTCTGCTTCGAGTGCTCCCGTGACTCGATCAAGAAGCTGGTAAGTAGCCTCGTCCCCTTCTCCAGACCATTTCACCCTAAAACTATATATCTCAACCAAACAGCTACTTGAGATGATCAAAAATGTAGATACGAGTCCAAAAACCTAAGAATTTTAAACCTCCCCCTTTAGCCCTTAAATACCCCTCCCCTAACCCCCTCTTCTTCCAGGAGACCTACTGCCCCTCGGGCCAGAAGTGCCCCCTCGCCGGTTCGAACATGCCGTGGTCGTTTATGCAGAACGAGATCCAGCAGATCCTGGGCAACGAGCGCGACTTCGAGAAGTACAAGCTGGAGAGCGCCGCCGCCGTCTCCGGCGACTCTTCGGTGGCGCACTCCGCCGCCTCCACGACCAGCTCGGCGACCTCCACGGCGAACCCCCAGTCGCCGAACTCCACCACCACGAGTCCGGCGATGGCGCAGAGCTGAGCGCCTACCGTAACCCCCTCCCTCAAGGCGACAATACGTGTGTACCCTAGCTGCTTCCTCCTCCGTTGCAATTCTGTGGCCCCAATGATCTCGGTGTTCGTTCCTAATAATTCGTTGCGCAAACAGTTGTCGAGTGTCAGCCCTGTCGAAAGATACCCAGATGTGAATAATGATGTCGATAAAACTGTAATCTGCGGATGGTGTGTGGGATGCCCGTGGGAAGGCAACTACGGCCGTGGGCAAACAGAGCCTATCAGCCGGCACGTGAGCGGTTCTAAGCGTGAGTCACGCGACTCTGATTCAGCCGTTCCTAGGAGACGCGCTCGCGGCCCTTTGTCATTAGAGGCAATGCTGAATATAATGAATAATACGGGGGAGCAATGGCAGCGGAAAGCAAGGACGTAGAGACGAGGAACACAAGATAAAGTGGGGCCCGAAGTTGCACGGAATATTTTCCATATTTTGGTCCGAAAAATAGGATTTTTTTTTGGAGAATGAACTGTTAGTGGTATTACAAGAACCAGCAAAGTCTGCTGAACAAAATGAGCCCATAGTTATGAGATTCTGTAAGGTCTTAAGGTAAAAAACCTTATTTCTCTGAAAGACGTTTAGAAACTAGGCATTCATGGCCACAGACGTGCAATTCAGGACGCGTCTTGAAGCCCGTAGCGTCGTTTCAAGATAAACTGGGGCCAGAAGTTGCGATCGTACACGGCTATGCACTATTCCTTATTTTGCACATCCTTTCTTTCGTATATGGATTGTAATGGATTGTATTTCTTCTTCGGGTCGGTAGAAGACTTGAACAAGAAGGAAAATTAACAAAAGACTTCCTAACGAGTTCCTAAATACTCAAAAATTCTCTCAAAAACATAATTTTGCCGTCTTTCCCATGAGTCTTCTGATTAACCATCGATATATGAGATAATTTTAGTCCGAAGAGGTACGTGAGCTGCCCTAAGAATGAGTCACGCAACTGTGAGTCAAGCGTGCGTGCAGACGGAAAGCTCTTGGTTTACTTTGTCTCCATAGGCATGGCTTCCAAATATAATCAAGAACACCAAAAACCGAGACGGAAAAGAAAGGAGCGTTCCCTTATCAAAAGGGCAAATGAGCATCAACTCGAGCAAAAAAAGGCCTGTTGATCTGCGTTGACCTGTATACATAATTGTGGAGATAAATACAAATTGCGTGCTTTGATGTTTTGACGTTGAATGTGAGAAGTTCATCCGATGTTCTTCCGGTTCTTCGGGTCTTTCCGGAAGCCCTCGTAAGGCTGGTAACCGTAACCGTAGTCGCGTCAAGGTCATTTAGTACGTAGGTTAGAAGGCACCTTCAGCTGCAGTGCATCGTTTACTACCGACTATCCAAAACTAGCAGAAGGGGCCTCACGATGACTTATAAGCAACATTGAATCATAGAGAATCATCCAACCACGTGGTCCTTGGCGACGCTGAATTTCAGATTGGAGCAAACAGTCTTCAACTGATTACACAATGATGAAACCAAGACCTTTTTCTTTTGTTCTACTTTTCCTGCACTATCACCCCTGTGATACCTAGTGTCCCAAACTCCACTGGATCCAATCTGTTTCCTTAGCGATTACTTTGTCATTGTGTTTTGTTGATTTCGATTTCGGATCGATTTTTTCTGTCTTATCAAGTCGTACTCTACCGAAATTGGGCCCCTCGGCACCAGAGACCACAACCACAGCTCGGAGCGCTTATCGCTTACGTAACCCTTGACACGTTCCTGCGCCGTTTTCTGCAGTTTCCGCTTATCTCCGAGCGATAGGAGCTTGGCGCAGCACGCTCATCCCGGACCAAAAGCGAAAGGTGAAAGTACCGCTTCTGCGACTCTGTGATTTCGCCGAGCGAGAGCAAACAAAAACAACGCGGACAAGCAGTCGCCGATAAAGAAGGTGGTCTGAGCTGAACTTTGCAGGCAATATGTAATGTTCGGCGCCCGTTCGGCGGCGAAAAAAGGTGTAGTCTATCCAGGAAGCAAGGATACGGTAGAGGGCAGGTTTCTAAGTTGCATTCCGCGAAGTTAGAAACCTCGAAAACCACAGATCGATCATTGACAGTCTATTCTTAGTAGAGTAAACACCTTGGAAGATTTTTCTCTAGTTCAAGACATTTGTTTGTTAAAAACATGTAAATATCGGACAAGGTTTTGAGGTGTTGTGGGATAGAGATGGGAGTTCTGGACCGGATTGCATAGCTTCACATATCTGGCAAGTCTTACAAACCTACGACATTATGATATCATGTAAACAAAGATTACTAAATGACTAAACAAAGATTACAAAGATATTCTGAGATGGACAACTCCTTCAGAAAGAAATTGGAGGTACCTACTTGGGTTTATAAACTTTTCTTTCCGGTTACCAGAAGGCGTCTCATGTAGCAGAAAAGGGAGCAGAAGCAGGTCTTATGTAGACCCTAACTGTAACTGCTCATTTATTAGGCTGCAGGGCCAGAAGGAAACGGAGTCCAGGAGCTTCCACTTGTGTGCTTTCCTGAGATGTCTCTACAAACCTACTATACTAAGGAAATCGTGAAAATATCTGATTCTAAAATAAAAAATATTCACCTGTTTTTTTGAGTTAAAACCACAAAAATAAGGAGTAATAGTTACCGCCCAGGTCTTGCTATATCTTCTCCACTCTTTACAAAGCCGTAGTTCCTTTACGTTTCAAAACGCGATCGATGGAATCAAATCAGTAGCACCATCAAATTAAAAACATCCAATTGAATTTCAAAGCGTCCGCTCGTGTGCTTCCTACGGAGGTGACAGTAGGCTAATCATTATTCCATTTGATATCAAATGCCGAATCCCAATGACTCCTTGTGACATTTGCTTTTTTGGAGAATTTCTGCAGTGATCTAGGGTTGGTATCAAAGCAACATTGTTTTCATCGTGAGCTGAATACAACTAAAGTGAACACAGTTTGGAGCTTGGTGCCAATTTGTGTCGAGTTAAATCGTGCAAAAATTATATCCTTTCTGGATTTCGAATATACGCATTATTTAATTGTTCATTTTTGCCAAAACTGAAATGATAGGGACTCAATATCCGTGACTAAAATTTGCTTGGACTGTCACAGAGGTATTATCCACGCTTGGATAATACTGAAAGATAGACAAAAGGGACAAAAGATATACAAGGTGTCCTAGGTAACGGGAACAAACGGGCTTAATATGAGATTACACGCTCCGATAACTCCGATAACTATAGTTTCCTAAGGGGTCGAATTTTTTCTTCCCGACACTTTGAACATCTTGTGTTTCGTTTTGATAAAGCCAATGTTGCACTTGGAGTATCGTCTAGCAATAGGAGAGGTGAATGAACTTTGGAATACTCAAAGACAAAGTCCAGTGGCTAGCCAACACAACCCAGGTCATTTCCATCTGTTATCATTCGATTTCCTTGTCAGAGTTCAATAAAGTCCAATGGCCATCTTAGTGTCCTAGAACGACCACTCCATCTGCACGTGTCAGCTTTCCAGCCAGCGTTCGATTCTAATCCCCGTCGGAATTTGTTCGAGAAAAAGGAGAAAACCCAGAGGCCTCGTCATCTGTTATCACGGCCGTGGACGGACTACGAAACTACACAATATACACATACTGGTGTGAAGATCGACTTTTCCCAGTTACTGCCAGAATCATTACAGTTTTTAAGGTCACGTGCTGGCTAGCCACTGGACTTTGGCCCATGAAAACATCTCCCTTGTTTTCCCAGCCGATGTTCCATTTTTGGTGTTCTGAGACGCTATCAAGAGGAACTGATCGCCGATCTCCTCGTCAAGAAGCAAACAGGGAACATCTGGCCTCTCCATGGCCAGCCTCGCCTCCTTCTGCTCTTGATCTGTGCCGTCCGGCTCCAGGCCAGCACCGGGAACGTCGTCGTCGATTGACGCTTCGCCTCCTTATCTCGGGCCTCGTGTAGTCTCTCCCGTTTGCTCAGGAGTGACGATTCCCAGCGATCATCTTTGAGACGCTGGTTCGTTTTGTTTTTGAGGGCGACGACGACGTGTCAACAGCGGTGATACCGATAAGGCACGGAGTGTACTTAGACACTTTGAACCGCGCGTCCTCAGGTGGCGAGAGGGGAGCCCCAAAGTGCACACGCGTGCCTCCGGATCGTACGATCGGTGGAGTGATAAGTGAGTGATAAGTGCCGGGGTCAAACTGCACGAAGAGTCCGGAGAGTCGCCGGGTCGGAGAAGACCACGTGCCAGTGTGGATACACAAGCACTCATGGTGGACATTTGGTGACAGGAAGACGTAAGATCGGGGCCCAAGAGTGGTTTAAAGTGGGCCAGAGACACTCGGTAAGAGCGGGTAGTAGCAAGTAAGGTGTAAATTTAATTACTTTCTGAAAAAATCGGACTAGTCCAGATCAATCAACTATTTTTCAGTGCTCATATTTGTTAATTTGTTCACCTTCAAAGGTGTGACGCTCCCAAACGGTGCGTTTGACCAAGATCGGCAACCACCCTCTGCAAAGAGTCTCCGAGCAGATGTATTTTCCGAGATCGCATTCCACGGAAATCAAAACGGTCGTTTGCACAAAATGCGTGCATGTGCAGACCAAGAACGCACGTCGATAAGGCGACACTTTGATAAGCCCACGAGGGACTAAAGATTCAAGGAAGTAGTCTTGGACCGACCGCAACAGCTCCGGGACTCTAAAACGTGCTCCTCTTTATCTCGTTTTGAAACATGGAAAGTGGAACATTTGGGTGTTATTTGAAAGCAAGGCTTGAAGGGATTGCAGTAGCCAACCTGCTACTATAAAAAGGAGGGAAATACAAGAATCCTATGAAATTAATATGCTGTGAAAGGGTCCTAGGCCAATCCGAAATATTAAAGAAGCCAAATGTATACATCAGATAGGTGTGGAAGAGCAAAAAAATACTGAGTGGTCGGATCATTATAAAGATGCTTTTATTTTGCATATCTTTCCTTCATTCATGTCTTGCAAGTTTAAAGTTGATTCTTCCTGGAAAGAACTGTAGGAGCAGTGCGCAATATTTAGGGCGACACACTAGGTTCACTTTGGAGTCGCGGATACTACTGCAGATCGACCTCGAAGAAGAAATTACAATTAAGTACCTGATGCTGATTCAAGTGTGGGAGGCATGCTGTCATAAATGGGGTTGGCATTCGACTCGAACTCCAAATCTACTGTATCTCGAGGTGTATTTCAAAACGATTCAACAGCAAATCGAGCAAAAGCATGACAAAGTTAACAAAATGGGCGGTGGAATCGATCAAATGTCCGTGTTTTTTTCTTTTCTCGTGCTCTACTACTTGTATCTTCTGTAGTGTTTCCAATGGTTCAGTTACGACCGAAATAGGGCTCTTTACGGACACAGAACTTCCTTGTTCGTACCAGCCCGCTGTGTGGCTGACTCACAAGTGGCTAAAGATGGTATTGTTCTTGAGGAGAATAATGAATCGGATTTATTTATACCGAGCTCTTTCCAATTCCGAATAATAGGAAACGAAGAGCTTTCCAAAATAAGGACATATCAAGGCGCATAAATGTCTCTCCTTCATCGGAGCACCCCACAGTCGTCTCGGAGATGCTGTTCCTCTCGGCTGTTGTCCTTCTGCTCCTCTCGCAACTAGGCGAGGCCACCTTTATTGGGAGACGCTACAACCAATATACACACCATCTTGACGCCAAAGTATGTCCCCAGTACAGATTATATAATTACCTTTTTACAGTATACGGTAGAGCAGCTGTATGGAACGCGGTCCGATGTTTACATAAGCTTTGGCCGCTGGGATGAGAAGTCCGAAGAGCTCTACAGATGGCAAACTGGAAGGTGGCACAAGTACGACTTCGACACCAAGGCGCCGGTCACTTCGGTAGGCGAGCTGTGTCCTCTTTGGAACTAACCACGTCCCAGGGGATGGTCGTCAACGCGGACTACTACAGGGAGCTGGAACAGGCCTGCTTCGAGAAAATGACTTCCCAGGCCGACTACAACGACTGCTTGACGCGCCCTAACATCGCTTACATCGGCCTGAGTCCCTCTCGGTTTGGAGACCGGTTCAAGTGGTTCCGGTTGACCCTCTCCAAGATCGAAGTCACCGTTGACCTAAAGCTCTTCGGTGACGATGGGTGAGCCGAAGCCTCGACGACTCTCTCCAGTGGCATAGTTTTAGGAAGTTCTACCATGAGCTTACGGGGAAATCCGTGTTCCTCTCCACGGCCACGCCGCTGTCGACTAGCTACGGCTACCATCTGGAAGCTTCGAAGGCGGGAGAACTTCACGCTGCCGAACGGGATAAGACAGTTCCTTCAGTTTCTTGGGCGTAGAGTGTCACTTATTGTTGTAACGTTAACCCGAATCTTATAAACACATTCAATGGCAGAACTTGCGGTGGATCGATCGTAAGGGAGCATCAATCGTAAGCAGGATTTAAGGCCGGGCCATAGTTTTACGACGGCGTAGCGTAAATCCGTTTTTCGCTTTTTTAGGCGACCGGTTCGATTCGCGCCAATCTCCTCCGCATGCATACTGTAGCTCGCGCGGCGCGCTTTCAGAAGATAGCAAGGACCAGCGCAACTGTGCAACAGTCATGGCGTATTTCTTTACGCCAAGTTGTCCCGCATTTTACGCCAGGCGTAAAGCGGCGAAAAGAGAAAATAGCAAATACGAAGTGGATAGCGCACGCGCACAGTTGTACTGGTTCTTGCTACCATAAGAAAGCGCGTTTCTCGTAATACAATATGCGTACGGCGAAGATTGGCGCGAGTCGAACCGGTCGCCTAAAAAAGCGAAAAACGGATTTACGCTACGCCGTCGGCGTAAAACTATGACCCGGCCTTTAAAACTGAAGTTGTATTCAATGCTCGTCACATCGTCAAACGACGGCTACTTATCGTTATGATAACCCGAATCATGTTGGAACTTATGTTGGACAGACATGGACAGATATAGCCTCGATCGGTACCAAATACCAAAAAAGATACCAAATACCAAATGGTTGTAGATGCCAAAATACAAAGATGCCTTTCCCTTCAAGTCTTAAATGATAAAGAAAATAATAGCGGCTGGGTCGAGTGGCTGTTTACTCTGAATTCCAAATGCAGGTTCTGGGAGTCATATATTCCCTTGAAGTTATGGAAGTTGTTTTTGACCACGATTCGGTCTTTTCTGCTGTGAAATTACCACGAAGCCGCGCACCTCGCACCCAAGATCTTTCGAAATTGTGATTCTTGGTTTTTGTAGCTCCTTAGGTCGAAAATAGTTCGCCTCAATTCTTAGAAAAGCTGTGTGCTTTTGTCATCCCAATGGACAAGTGCCTGAAATAGTTTCCTGAAATGGCATGGGCAATATGGATTACTTCCATTTTTAAACAAAAGAAGAAGCACGTAATGGTGGTATCGTTCACTTTGAGCTTACTACTTAATTTCCTAATCATTCTTTAGTACTGGAATTTACCTCAGTTTCCAGGCCAAGATTTTCCTTACTGATATGAAATTTGCCAAGCAACTTATCGTGGAATATGACGTGATTCATAATCTTTGTTCTTCTATTTTTAAAAAACTATTTTTTTCTAAAAATTGAAAAAATTTTCTGTTCCTTAGGCCAATGTACCAATGCTCAAAGCCTCAATAAAAAACACATACAGTCTCCTGGATAGGGCAGATGAGTCACCTCTATTTTTATAGAAGAATTTTCTATTCCCAGAACAGAAAATCCCCGAAATAGAAAAATAGAAGTCATTTCTTAACATAGGCACACATTAAATTGCTTAAATGTTCCTCCTCCAACAGAGTATCTCACAGTCGTCTCAGGTCAAGACGGAGATGCTGTTCCTGGCCGTTCTTCTTCTGCTTCTCTCGCAATTCGGCGAGGCCACCTTCGATGGGAAGCGCTACAACCTCGATGGACATCGGCTAGATGTCCGTGTATGTGATTTATCATTGTGTATGGATATTTCTTTAATTTTTTTTGCAGCTGAAAGTGCACGCGCTCTCTGGAACGGGGTCTCATGTTTGTTTCAGCTTTGGAAACATGCTTGAGGGGACAGAATTGATTCACCTATATGGCATTGGAAGCTGGTACCAATACGATTCTGATATACACTCCGCACACATGACGGTGGTAGACGTGGTAGGTAGAGTGTGCCGTTTTCAGTTTTAACCATGCTTTAGAATGTCACCGTGCAGTGGTTGTTTTATGAGTATTTGGAGCAAGGCTGCTTCGCCAACATGACCTCTCAGGCCGACTACAACCAGTGCTTGACTCAGCCGAACGTTGCTCTCATTGGCCTCTATGCGTTTGGACCTGAAAAACATATTAAGCAGTACCCGTGGACCTTGGATAAGATCGAAGCTACATTTGATGTGACGTACAATGAGTTCGAGGAAGACGCCACTTGGGTGTCAGAGCCGACGAATGTTACCAAGGAAATCACGGGAAGCGTCGTGTTTCTCTCAACGGAAAAGCCGCTGGTGCGTGGGTTTGCCTACCACCTGGAAGATTCGAAGAACGGAGAGCGACACGCGCCGGTAGAGGATAGACGTGGAGCTCCAAATTCTTCGCTACTAGCACTTCGTGAATTGCGTGATGCATTTATTTCGTAATTGGCCTAGAAGCTAGTACCTATGCTGTCAATGCCACCATGACGTAAACGTGAATCCCGACAAAGTTCATTACTTATACTCTATGAAAATAAATGCACATCACACGTCCATTCCAACTCCATGCCTAAGAAACTGCCAGAGTGCTTCATGAATTCGGGAAGAGGTGCAGTCAAGGACATATTGGTTAGGATACATTGAAGGGAAATCTAGGAATCTTCACTAGGATTGACTCACACGTCTATATAACAGTCTGCTGTTGGGAAATTTGCTCCAAAAAATGCCAGGAATTTGTATTGATCCGGGCATAAACGGTTAATCGCTGCCGTTCCTATTAGGGTCCTGTTAAGGCGCTTAGGCTTCAGCACAGCATCCCAAGTCGTCGCGGTTAAAAGCGAAATGTTATTCTTGACTATTGTCTTTTTGCTGCTTTCGTAACTCGGGAATGCAAGCTCCTGGTTCCTCCCAACTGATACTTGGTTCAGCGGGGAAAGCGCCTACAACTTGAAGGCCTCCAAGATTAGCGAACGCCACTCTATGACTCCTCGACAAAAGTGCTCCGGGGCGAAATGATCCCAAGCAACGTGATGATAAGAAACGTGACATGCCAAGGTCCTCTCCCAGCTCTCTCAGGAAAGGCGCAGCTGTCTTTCTATTGTAACCAGTGGATTCACAAAAGTGTGAAGTGCTGTGAGGTTCCTCACAATAACTTCACAGTCATTATCTCTTCCTTCCAGCTTCTGAACGGAATGACATGGGAGGCTCCCCTAATTCCTGTGCTCCCCTGCTTCTCGATGATTTAGGTGCGAGAGCTGGGAAGCGAGTGAGTATCAACGGTGAAGTTAGTGTGAGGAACCTCACAGCACTTCACACTTTTGTGAATCCCGCCACAGAACATGATTTATATTGATGTCAGAAAGGAACTAAGATTGTAGGCGTTCTTGTATAAATAGCTCCTGTTAAAAGTAAAAATATTCTTCTGGCTGTTATTTCAAATTCATACTGACTCACACGTCTGGACAAGAACCTGGAATAGCAGCGTTCTGGACTGGAATGATGAATCAGCTCTATTTATACACAATTCCTTCCATTCCCAAAAAAGAAGATCTTGAAATACGCGAATATTAAAACGCTTAAATGCTCTCCTCCAGCAGAGCATAGCAGAGTCGTCCTGGTCGACACGAAGATGTTGTTCCTGGCCGTCCTTCTTCTGCTTCTCCCGCAACTCGGCGAAGCCACCTTCGATGGGAAGCGCTACAACCTCTCGAGTCACACTCTCCAATCCCACGTATGTCGTCTTACACTCCTTATTCACCTGTTTTTTTAGCTTAAAGTATACGCGATCTCTACCACGAGCTCCACTCTTTTCTTTGGCTTGGGATACAAGAATGATCAGTCGGAGGTGCTTTACAATTACAAAGAAATGGTGAAGCATACATACAATGAGCCTCTGGATTCCAAAGATGTGTCCGTCGTAGAGTTGGTAGGTGGGCTGTAAACTCTTCGGAACCAACTGTCTTCTAGAACTTGACTGTTCACCCGAAGGTTTATGAAGAAGTGGAGCTGGCCTGCTTCACTAACATGACCTCACAGTCCGAATACGACAAGTGCCTAACCCAGCCGAATATCGCTCACGTGGCTCGCTTCCCACATCGCTCTCCACGCAAGCGGTCCTCGTTCTTCTTAGATAAGATCGAAGTTACAATTGACGTTGTGCGTTCCGACGAGTAAGCTAAAGCTTCGTCAAATCTTAAACCACATTCTTTTAGAAACCGCACCATGGAAATCACTGGACACTCCTTGTTCCTCTCAACTAACGAGCCGGTGAAGTATTATCATGCCTACCAGCTAGAAGCTTCGAAGAATGGGGAACGCCATGCCATGACACCGGAGAGAATCACTATGAAAGCAGACGTTAATCCTCTTGAATAATGTGTTCAATACATATCCATAAATAACTGAAGATTACTGCACACATATAAACTACCATAATTACATAAGTATAAGCTGTCAAAGGTCATTTTGTGGATTTTTTGTCCCCCAGTTTCGGTCTAAATCATAGGTCGGCAGTATGGCGATTATGTACTGTCGAAGCTAGTTGTAAGTTTGCTATCGAGGAGTTGGTCGTTCTATGTTCGTTACAGACGGCGGTGAAAGTACCGGGACAAAAGAGCCAAATAGCACAAAACCAAAAATAGCCAATACAGTCCGAAACAAAATAAATAGCACTCACCAGCTCAGCTTACGCTCAAGCATTCGTTTCGAGCTTCAAAGGTTTAACATCTGAACACATATTTGGCTCCACCTCTCACATTTTGGCGCTCCTTCTTTTTGGCTTCTTTGGCTTTTAGCTGTTGTGGAAGTTGGCTTTTTTAGTTTTTGGCTCTTTTGTCAGGTTATTAAAGTCTCATGTTCTTTCCATTATGAATTCAGCTCCTGTTAAAAGTAAAAATATTCTTCTGGCTGTTATTTCAAAGTCATACTGACTCACATGTCTGGACAAGAACCTGGAATGGCAGCGTTCTGGACAGGAGTGATGAGTCAGCTTTATTTATACACAGCTCTTTCCATTCCCAAAAAGAAGATCTGTAAATACGCGCATATTAAAACGCTTAAATGCTCTCCTCCAGCAGAGCATCCCAGAGTCGTCCTGGTCGACACAAAGATGCTGTTCCTGGCCGTCCTTCTTCTGCTTATCTCGCATCTCGGCGAAGCCACCTTCGATGGGAAGCGCTACAACCTCTCGAGTCACACTCTCCAATCCCATGTATGTCGTCTTACAATCCTTATTTATCTGTTTTTTAGCTTAAAGTATACGCGACAACTGGAATGGGATTCCAAGTTTTCTTCGGCTTAGGATACATGAATGGGGTGGCAGTGCTCTACAATTATATGGATATGGTGAGACATCTATATTTTGATGATATCAATTCCAAAAATGTGTCCGTCGTAGAGTTGGTAGCTGGGCTACGTTCTTTTCGGAACTAACTATCTTCTAGAACTTGACTGTTAAACCGAAAGCTTATAAAGAATTGGAGCAGGCCTGCTTCACCAACAAGAACTCTCAATCCGAATACAACAAGTGCTTAACCCAGCCCAATGCCGCTTACATAGCTCGCTTCCCACTAGCCTTACCATTTGGGACGCTCTCTTGGATCTTGGATAAGATCGAAGTTACAGTTGACATAATGCGTCTCGACGAGTAAGCTGAAGCTTCGTTAAATCTGTTCAAGCATATCGTTTAGAAACAGCACCAAAGAAATCACTGGAAGCTCCTTGTTCCTCTCAACTGAAACGCCGGTGGAATGCAATCACGCCTATCAACTTGACGCTTCTCAGAATGGGGAACGTCATGCTGTCATACAGGAAAGCGAAATTATCACGATAAATCCGTGAATCCTTTCAAGTAGTGTGTTCAATACATATGCATAAACAACTATGAAAATTACAGAGCTCTCAGCGTTCTTATTGTGGCTTTTTGTCGTTCTTGAGTTTTGGCCCATATCAGGAACAAAATTCGAGACTCTTCTACTGGCTTGAAGAAGGCCGGAGTTGTATGATAAATGGGAAATTGGACATATACTGAATAGGAAATGTTTCGAAGTGATGCCTTGGGGTGGAATCTATGAGGCTTGGGGACTGTATTATAATCCAAGTGCAACAGCCCCGTAGCCGTAAAGAAATAACGGTTTTTAATACCGTAATCTCCCAATCAAAAGTCTTTTCGAATTATCTCTATCATTAAATACAGCAAAAATAAACATTAATGCACCAACCCTATTTTTTAATTATGGTCTGCAGCTCGGTGTATCTTGCATCGAGAGATTGTGGTTGCGTTGTGCTTAGTATTAGCTATAGTGTGCTACATAGTTGAGATTTTTAGGAACCCTTGTAATGTGGCAAATCGATGATCTTCAGGTTGTAGGTTTTCGACAAAATTGACAAAAACACTTAGCAAATATACATAAAAACTCAACTAAGGGGCGATCGATGCCGTTAGGCAGGCATGACCCCATTATTCACCAACCCAGTAGTACGCGAGACGCGCTTTCTTATGGTAGCAAGGATCAGCGCAACAGGCGTGGCGTAAAAGTATGGCCCGGCCTTTATGTTCGTTACTGTAAGAGGTTCTGACCGAGCTTCTAATGATTCTATTCTATGTATAGATTCTAATGAATCAGCTCTATTTATGCACGAAAAATGAAACAAAAATAGAAATTCCCGAAATAAGCGCATATTGAGGCGCTTAAATGGCTGTCCTCCGGCAACACCCCAGAGTCGCCCCGATGCTGTTCCTGGCCGTCATCCTTCTGCTTGCCTCGCAAATCGGCGAGGCCATCTTTGAAGGAGAATGGTACGTCCTTGCGGATGATACTCTTCACATCCAAGTATGTCGCCTTACAGTCTATAAAGATTTCTGTGATTTGCAGCTTAAAATTCGCGGAATCTCTGAAGCGAAGATTCGTGCTTACTTCAGTCTTGGATACAAGACTGAACAGCCGGGAGTTTTCCACGGTTTTGAGACTCCTTGTATACTTGATGGCGTCCATTTCGACAATGTGTCCTTTGTACATGTAAGTTGGCTGCACCGTTTTCGAAGCTAACCATGCCCTAGAATTGCACTCTTGAGTGGGATAAGTATAAGTATGTAGAAAAGGCTTGCTATGACAAAATGACCAATCAAGCCGACTACAACAAGTGCTTGACCCAGCCGAACATCGCTTTCATCGGCGTCCTTAACTCGGAAAGCATTTCTTGGACTCTGGATCAAATCGAAGTTACAATTGACGTTGTGCGTTCCGACAAGTAAGCTGAAGCTTCGTCAAATCTTGAACCACATCCTTTCAGACACGAAGTCACTGGAATCAAAGCCACTGAAATCAGAGCCACTGGAATCAGAGCCACTGGAAGCTCCTTGTTTCTCTCAACTAACACGACGTTGGAAGAAAGGTGCATCTACCAGCTAGATGCTTCGAAGAATGGGGAACGCCACGCCATCCTACCCCACATTCAGTTGGGAGAATATACAGAGTGGTAATATCATGATGCCAACATAAATCCTTTCAAACATATAATCTGTTGTTGTCCGAGCAAATACACAGCGCCAGGATCAGTTACTTTATTACTATCAAGTACAAATCCAGTACACTTTGCACCCTAATCAGGGATGTTCCAAAATCTTATTTCGCACATCCCTGATCCCAATGGTGGATCCCGTGTTCGAATCAAAAGTATGATTGACCAGCATTTTTTTTCCTTTTGGAAGTGACGCATCCTATCGTGAGCCCAATTGTCGCCCTCCTCCTTGGAATCAAGGTCAGACGAGGCACGAATACAGGAAATACAGGTGAACAAACCATAGTCCCCATAATTACTTAACTTGTTAATTACTCAACGAGAATTGGAGATTTAGCCGGTTTGACTTGGGAAACAAATCGACCCGAGGCTTGGAAGTCATTTCAAGACCTAGGCGGCTTCCCTAGGTCTAAAAAACAAGTCCTTCGCGGCCCGACTTCTCCTGTAATTCTCGTGGTTGTCCAGGGTAGAATTCCGACGAATACTTATTCACTTTAATGATTGTCGCATTGATAGTTGAAAACATCCTCCAATCTCACGTTGTTTACTCCCAGGAGCAAATCGATGGATGTGTCAGTGTTATATCATGCTGACAGCAGTGCTGTGTTATCCGTGGCGAGCTTAGCCGTTGTCCACTTGTACTTCTATCTTTTTAATAAGACGACCTAACATTTGGCCGCGCATATCAAATGACAAATGTCGTCCAGTTTTGTAATGTTTGCGAGGGGGCAAAAGTCGATAGGGTGTTTACTAGTGTTGGGTGGATGGGTCTTCGACGACTTCACGAACGCCCAGGACGACTAAGATCTCAATTCCCAAGGATGTTCGTTCTAGATGAGATAACAACTTGTTTTTTCAGCGTCTTGTGACTGATAATGACCAGTGGCTCAAACCGTAAACGTCAAGAAGCGCTATTGGCTTGCTACTCAAGCGAAGCATTATCTAAATTTAGATGCGGTCGCATATTGTCATCATCATTAATTCTAGCAAACAACCAAATAATTTGTCTAGAAGACCGTCGGTCTTACACAGCTGATGATATCGGTAAGTGTGAAATAGCAATATCATCCAACTTGTCTAGATTTACGTTACGCTGTGTTCACATGGAGAGGTGCGTTATGCTACATAACAAGGAAGAATGATAAGTTCTTTCTCGAGTCATTTCCACTGAATAGTGATGGCCAAGAAACGACAAAAAAACCGCTGACGGTGTCAGATGAGGCTAGGGAAGCAGCAAACCTTTGGCGGATGAGTCAATCGTGCGTATGTGGAGACGTTGTTTACAGCTTCAATCACACCAAAGGTTCGGCTTTGCCTCCTAACGCTCTTCTGAAGTTGAACATGCGGTATGTTGGTTGTAAGCAACGTGTGACCAAATATGTTTAGGAACTGCACACTTGAAAACACAGCAGATAGTGTAGATAACTTTACTGATGTAAGGTTTGTGCACAGCTTCGTACAAGATGGGAAAGCAATCTACATACACGGAGTAGACAAACATGGAAACTGGAAGTACCACTACTCAACTAAATAATATGTAAATAGTTACAATATATCGTTCGTTCTAGGAACCTAGCGAAGATCACAAAGCTCAGAACACCACTGGGAGTGTGTCAGAAGTAGCGAAGGAAAAGTGTTCAACGGAAAGTGAGTGCTCAAAAAGGTCGGTTATATCTCATAACACCTAAAAGGGCTTGTTCAAGCATGGACCAAGGTTCCTTTTTGTGTTTAACTTGTGGGAAGTTAAAGAAAAAGGAGGACTGTGTTTACTGTGGAACGTGTTCGGATGCACAAAACAAGGTAAAGAGAAGCCAGCTATTAAGAGAGCTACTTCTTCGTAGAGCGTTCTGGTTTGTGCGATGTGTGCTATTCGTGCCCACAAGGATCACTACTACGAACCGGCGACTTTTCCTGATCGAGATGACAAGGAGAAATTCATCGACGCGGTAATTACTTCGAAGAAAGACCCCGACGAAGAACTTGACTCGCTGAAAGAAATGTTTCATTTCGAGCTGACCAATATCATAACCGATAAGTTGGAGGTCAGCTTCTTATCTCGCAATTTAACTAATCCGTTGGGCTGTAGATGTTGGAGTACACCGTCGACTGCATGGAGGCAAAGATGAATAATGTCATTGAAGACAAAAACATCATTACTGTCGATTTGGAGAATGAAGTTGCAAATCTTAGGGAACTGGTCGCCAGGGGAGAACTAGTAAACCTCCCTTTGTTGCGGATGCAAGATTAATTAAAGCTTTCAGGAGAAAAAGGCGTTTGAGGAGTGGAGGAACACCGTCCTTGCGGCCATTCGTGAAGATTAAAATGAGAGATTATGTAGCCTATCAAAATATGCATTCCCACATAGTATCCTAACCATTCGTATAGTTTCCTGGCGCATCAGTTGTGCTATAAATGTGTTCCCTTTATTCGGTGAATCTTTGTTTATTGGGCCGAGGAGAACAGAGGAGATTCCACACTTGATCCTTTGTGCTTGAGGCACGTGTCGTCATCAGCTCCTTCGTAAAGGAACCTTGCCAATGTGTTCAGGTTCTTGCTTGTCATCTCCATTGCGTCACCCTCCGTGAGCGTCTAAACCGTTCGTGACCAGAGCTGGGCATCGGCCGAAGCTCTCCGCTAACATGGCTGCCCGCCCTTCATCTGTTTTTGACTCCTAAACTCTTTTTCAAAAGTTCCCCTACACCATAGTACGTCTCAGTGAATCGTACACAAAAACAACATTTAATGACACAAAATAGCGTAAATGCCTAAATAAAAAAACCCAAATGCCAAATAGTATATGAAACACCTCCGTCTCCCCGATCTGGGGCCTACATGATTTTTGGCATTGCTTTTCGTCGCTCTTCATCCTCTTATGAGGCATCGCTTCTCGTCCCACGCACCTCATTAATGCCACCGTTCACGCGTTCTACGATGGCGAATCGGAAATCCTAAACATTGCTTCTAGCTTCTACAAATGCACCTCAACGCACCTTCTTCCTGCCCCAGCCTCGCGGGGCTGCTTGTGGGATCTTGTAAGGTAAGAACTTCTTCACCGCCT